>PVLC010019760.1:0-30111 GCA_004027655.1 Graphiurus murinus
TTTTTTTTTTTTTTTCACTCACTTGCTCATTCAATCATTTAACAAACACTCAGGGGACAACTTCTCAGGGGGTACTAAGCTAAGTCTCTGGAAAACAAACATGTACCAGTCACCAGGTACTTGTAGCCTATTATAACAGTTACTTCCTGCCATAAGACACAGTATTGTGTTTTAAGTCAAATCCTAACTTTTATCACTTTCATTTTTTTAGATGTTTCCATCTCTGGAATTCCAGTTTTGTAATTTATACTGCCTTTATTCTAAAAAAGAATACGAGATAATTTTTCTTCTTTTTTTAATTTAAAAAGAGAGCAACTATCTTCATTCATTCAACAAAGATTATAGACTGCTATTTGTCATGCACTATGTTGGCCATGCCAAGCTAAATCAATAACACATGGTCCTACCTAGTTCCTAAGGAGCTATTTTGCATATACGTGAAGTCTAATACAATGTGGTACATAAAAACTGAAATCAGTACATTAGTAGTCCTATACTTCAAAGTGAAATTGGCAAACTGCCCTCTTCAAAAATAAAAGTTAATTTTAGTTTAACCCAGAAAAGAAAATCTTAATGTTTATGTAAAATGTAATCCTGTTCACTAATAAAAGTATATTTTTAATGTAAAGCTGTTTGATCACTTTACCATTTGAGGGAATAAATTTGTGGTAGAACAAAAACCATGGAAGTTGCTGAGATATGGAATGAGTCTCAGCAAACAGTGGGTTCTCTGATCAGCTATGCTAAGAGAAAGCTGTTACCAAATTTAATTACACTCACTCTGCTTCCCCACTGAAAATATGGAAATCACATCTACCTTATCAGGATAGAACAAAACAAATAATTTATTTGAAAAGCATAACAAAATCTGGTGAATATGAGGTGGTATGGCCATAGCACCTGCATCTTTTTCATTTCATTTGATTTTTATTTTACCCTCCCCACCACTATACACCTCCATCAGGTAGAAAGAATGTAGGAAGTAGAACCAGAAGACCTGCATTTACATTTGGACCCTGCCTCTTATAACTGTAAGGTTAAAAAAAAAAAAAAAAGCAAATTACTAAATATCTTTACGTAACCCTTAGTTTCCTAGCAGTAAAATAGGTATAATCCTACCTTGTAGGATTTTTTAAAAGATTAAATGAGATAATATATGTTTAAAAAAACCATCAACTTAGAAACTATCATAAACATTTCTCTAAAGATATATAAATGGCCAATAAAACATAAAAAGATAAAATGCAAATGAAAACCACAATGAGATCGCACTTGACAGCCACTAGAATGGCAGTCATCAAAAAGTCAAACGGCAACAAGTGTTGGCAAGGATGTGGAGAAAACAGAATTCTTCTATGCTGGTGGTAGGAATGGAAGACAGTACAGCAGCTATAGAAAACAACAGAGTCACTGTATATGACCCAGCAACTCCACACAGCGGTATAGATACAAGAGAAATGAAAACATATGTCCACACCAAAACTTGTAAAGAGTGTCCACAGCATCAATCTTCATAATAGCCAAAAAGCGGAAATAATCCAAAGGCCCATCACCTGATGAACCAATAAACAAGTTGTGGCATATCCATACAATGGAATATTACTCTGCCAAAGAAACAGATGAAGCGCAGACACATGCTAAAGTACGATAAACCTGAAAACATTACACTAAGTGAAAGACACAAAGGACCACAAAGTGCATGATTCTATTTATACAAAATGTCCAGAACAGGCAAATTCACCGAAACAAACAGTAGATTAGTGGTTGCCAAGTGCAGGGGAGGGGCAAATGGCAGCGACAAGCACAGGGTGTTTCTTTTTAGGGTGATGAAAATGTTCTTTGCTCTATCTTGTGAATACCACAAAGTGATTGAGTCATACACTTTTAAAAAAACAAATTCTGTAACATATTAAATATATCTCAAAAAAAAAAAAAACTGCCAAAGAAATTTATGCTTCTGCTACTTTTTGCTAGTAAATATCTTGCTTTTCTCAAGAGATTGCTCCTATTACTTGTAAGGGCTAAAAATGCTCTTTGAAGGTAGAGGTTACCCAACAGATGAATGGTATTTTTAGCAAAGTACAACCATTATGCCAATGAAACTTCCTACAAATCAGATTAATCTGGTATCATTTCATTTCTTACAAAAAGATACCCTTTTAATACTGAGTCTATTTTTAGGGAGTACAAAAAGCTTCAAGTAGTCCTTATAGAATACATCTAAAAAGAAAAAGGTTGCCAGGCCCAATGGCACACACCTCTAATCCTAGTACTTGGGAGGCTGAGACAGGAGGATCACAGGTTTGAGGCCAGCTTCAGTAATTTAGCAAACCCTGTTTAAAAATAAAAATAAGGCTGAGAGTGTAACTTGCAGGTAAAATGCCTGAATTAATTTCCCAGTACTCACCCCCACACAGAAACAAAGATTAAAAATGTGATTTTTTTTGGGGGGGGGGGGTTACTGGAGATTGAACTCAGGGGTATTCTACCTCCAAGCTACACTCCCAGTCATATTTTTTATTCTTTATTTTGAAACAGGGTCTCAATACGTTGCAGAGGGCCTCACTAAGTAGCTGAGGCTGGCAGCAAACCCAGATCCTCCAGTCTCAGCCTCCCGAGTACTGGGATTATAAGCCTGCACCACCACACCCAGCTAAAATATACTTTTCATTTTAATTACTATATATTTAGTTTCCAAATACATCATTAATAAGCTTACCTGTTTAAAATGTCATTAAATCCTGCCTGGGAGGCTGAGGCTGGAGGATATAGTAAGTTCAAGGCCTACCTGGGCAACTATGAGAGACCCTGTCTCAAAATAAAAAATAAAAAAAACTGAGGATGTAGCTCTGTGGTAGAGTGCTCCCAGGTTCAATCCCCAGTTATCACACAAAAAAGTAAAAAGTAAAAAAAGTCATTAAATGCCCATGTATCAACTAAGTCCCAAGTAGATGAAACTCTTCATCCTCTATTTACCATTTCTATTTTCTGCATTCTGCTGCCCTATTTCCAGCTTATCACTAGATCTTAAATCTTTCATCATATATTCCTTCCAACTATTCTTCACAGGGGTTAAAATGCTTGGTAACTGCTTATATGTAATCAATTCATTCCCCCCCTAATGTTTGGGAACTTATAAGAGTAGGCTCAATTTTTAGAGCTATTTTGAGTCCAGAATGTTTGAATAAATATTCAGCAAAAAAAAATTTCCTGGAATTTGGGATATAAAAACAATCAATAGAGTTGTGTAATGTTTCTAGCTCCTTTGGGGATTTTTTTTTTAGTCAGGGGGTAAAGACAGTCACCAACTTCTGTCCACAAAAAGTATTATGTATAAAGGCTTCCTGGTTCTAGAACAAAGAAGTATTTTATTGCTTAAAGCAAAAGGAAGAGATTTTCCTTCTATTTAGTATTGTTACACTAAAATAGCATGCCAACAAAACTAGCTAGGTATTGGCATGAGCTACTGTAGGTAAACAAAGGTAAGTTGTTATTATATATTATTCCTTGACTATGTATTTATACATAATATTTATGTATGGGGGTTCACACTAAGGAAAAAAAGATTTATCAAGCCAAAGAAAACCATGTGGATTAAAATTTTTCCAATATGGGTGTATTGAGTGGCAATTTCAATTTGAGGGATTAATTTGCTGGGGTGCATGGTAGTTATGCTTGATAAAGGCAAAACAAGAAGAAACTGATGACCTGTCAAACAACTGCTGTCCAGGTAACCCCTCAACAGCACTCTCAACTTCTCTGGGTGATGCCTGTGTGCAAGAGAAAGATGTCAAAGCATCAAGGGGGCACGGGGGCTGTCACAGCCGCAGCCAGCCCACACCGTGCGTCCCAGGATGAGATCCCACCCGTGCCCTCAAGATCTGGTCATACTGTGGCTCTTTTCTAATATGCGTTTGCCTAAAATAGAAAAACAGATACATACACAAGCAGGCACCCTGGCCAGCTGGCTCCCTCCTCTTTGGAGGCTTCACAAAGAGCAGGGAGGTGAGCCTCCTGCAAGGCCGGGGGAAGCCCAGCCCCACGCCGCGCGGGAGGGTCCGGGAGCCTGGGCGCCATCCCGGAGCCTCCGGCCCGTGTCCCCAACACGCCGGGCAGGGCTGGTCCCCGGCCACACAAAGGAGCCGGGCGCGGGCGCTGGACGCGGGGACTCGCCCCGCAGCCGGCGACACCAGCGGTCCCTGCACGCCGGGAGGGCGAGACCGGCCGGGAAATGGGGATAAATGCCCGAACCTGTTGCACGATGCGGGTCCCTTTCACCCAGACGTGAACAAGGGCGCAGGGGGAGGAGGCCGCACCCGGCAGGCGGCGAGGCGGGCGGGCGGCGGGCGCGAGGCGGGCTCCCACCCCGGGCGCTTTGTCTGCGGCGGCGGCGGCGGCGGCGGCCGGGACCGCGGGGCGGGCGGGGGCGAGGGCCGGGGGAGGCGGCCGCGCGGACGGGAGCCGGAGCTGGAGCCGGAGCCGGAGCCGGAGCCGGAACCCGAGCCCGAGCCCAGAGCCGGAGCCGGAGCCGAGCCGCCCGCACCGCCGCGGGGCCTGCGCGCTCCTGCCCGGGCCGCGGGGCCGCACTCACCTGGCGGGCGCTGGCTGGCGCTGGCGCTGGCGGCCCGCGGCTCCGGGGCGCTGGGGAGGACGCGGGGACGCGGGCGAGGCGCGGGCGGAGGCGGAGGGCGAGGCGGGAGGAAGGCGGGCTGGGGGCGGAGCGGGCCCGGGCGGCGGCGGCTCCAGTCACTCGCGGCAAATCGCGTCCCGGCCCCTCCGTGCGTCACGCGGGGGGCGGCGGCGCGGGTGGCCCGGCCACCTCCTGGCCACCTCCCGGCACCGCGGCCCGACCCGCGTCCGCAAGACCTCCGAGCCTCCGAGCGCGCCGGCCCCGGGCACTGGGTGAGGGAAGGGCCGCTGCTGGGCACCTTGGCAAATCATTTGTTTTCTCTGGTCGCATCCTCAAGTACGTAGGTTCCTATGCGTGGTCCAAAGGGCTTCAAAATTTTAACATTCTCCTCCTTGGTTTGGGGGGGGGGGGGGTCCCTTTCCCCCCAAGGCATCTCTGGGACAGGAGAATCTGGAAAAGGATCTGTGGTGTGGCCGGAGGATGAAGGCGGCTGGAGGGGAAGGATTGAGGTGAGGATGGGCTCCATTCAAGACATGTGTTTTGCTCTGAAGATCTTTCCATTGGACATCCAAAATGAATCCACAAATGGGGCTCTCTGAGAATGACCTCTTCCCCACCTTTACCAAACCTAGTTATTTTTGTCCAGATGAGCCTGCTGATTTCAGAGTCTTCTTTTTTTCTTATCTTATAGCACGCATCATTTTTATGTCATTTCCTGAGTTCAATTCTAAAGAGTCATCAACTGATCCACACAAAACCACAGTGGCCACGTGGTCCCAATCCCAGGCCCTGCATTGCACGCACAGGGCAACTCCAGGATCGCTCAGTTCCATTAATAAAATCTTGCCCTGCCAACAAGGAAGCACCCACATTCTTCTCTAATGTTTTCTGACTTCAAATCCTAAGGATGAATTCTTCCCCTTCGTCCTTGGCCTAACAATGTCTCCATTATTTTAACCCCTTTGCCGCTTTTTAGGTCAAACCTTTTTAATTTCACTTCTGCTTCAGTTCCATGTAAAACTGCCAGAGTGCCACAAAAACACAGAACCCAGCATAACACTTGCCTAAAATCCTCTGAATCACTGGGTCTCTGACACTGAATCAGGGTCAAGTTCATTACTGTGGTAGACAAGACCATTTATAATTTATTTCCTTGAACTCTTCTGCTCAAACTCCAAGGCCTCTGCTATCCACATATCACACACACATCAACAGGCTCTGGATCTCAGTTTCTGTGTAGTTTCCCACATCTGAAATCCATCCCTCTTGTAGCCAAGAGAATTCCTACTACCCTAAAGATAATGAAAACAATGCATGGCTTACTCTTTGGAATCTTCCCAGATATCCCATTCTTTCACCACGCCCACATCCTCACCCCACACACTTACACTGAATTAAGTGTTCTTTCCTGTTTTCATAGCCCTTTATCTCTCCTCTAGTGATAATCCTTAGCACCTTCTTTTCCCCATTGCTTTCTTTGGTGGTCTTTTCTTCCTAGACTCTGTGTTCCTTAAAGGGATAGGGATTTTGTCTGGTTAATTTGGGGCTCCCCAGAACAAAGTCCAGTGCTCAGCAGCACAAGGAAGGTTCTCTTTGACTATTTGTTGAAGTGATGAAGTCATTATCCATTCCAACAAATAGATATTGAGCATCTACTCAACAAGAGAGAAATACAACAAAATTCCTAATACTTGTCTTCCTTAATCTTCCACAGTATTCAGTTCTGCCTTTTTCTACTATGCAGTATTTCCTGCATATCATTTCAAACCCTCTCTACTGCCACTCACATTCTTTGCTTATCCTAATAAAGCAAGAGCATGCTAAACAATCCATTATAGCAATTCACAAAACATTCCTGCCCTTCCTCTTTCCATACCCCCTGGTTCTACATTGCATGGCCCAGTTAGTAGATAACCAGCAACTGCTATAATAACAACAAAAATTAGACTGCAAATTCAGAGAATGATTTGTGGGTGCTATATCTCCCCCGGACACACACACACACACACACACACCCTGAGGATTGAACCCAGGGGCATTCTACCACTGAACTACATCCCCAGCCCTTTTTATTTTATGACAGGATCTCACTAAGTTGCCCAGGTTGGCCTTGAACTTTCAATAGTCTTGCCTCAGCCTCCAGAACAGCTGGGATTACAGGTGTGCACTGCCACATCTAGATACAGGTGCTGTATCTTCCAATAACTATTGAAAAGACCTCAGCTCAATCACTTAAATTCAGTAGGCTTCACTTCAGGGCTTCCTTCAGCTCTATGATTAGCATATGTTTTAATATGCTTTTTATTAATGTAAGTATACCTTAATAACCAGAGGGGACTACCAGCAGATCCTTGCAAAGCAGATGTCCACTATTTAGCTAAACTCCAAGCAACAGGAAACTGCTCACTACCTCAAAATGGTCTTCATCTTTGAACAGTCCTGCTAGCCCCTACATTGAACTGAAATGTGTCTCTCTATAAATTTAGTAGCTAGAAACATCACTAGGTGTAACCTTCAAAGTGGTATGCTTGAATCCAAGTTGTATAACTTACTAGCTGTGTGACCTTGGACAAGCAAAAACTGTTCCACATGTGAATCTGCTCAACTCAACTGGGAAACATAATAATTGCACCTTAAATTGTTATAAATATGAAAATATTAACCGGGCATGGTAGCACACACCTATAATCCCGTTGCTTGAGAGGCTGAGACAGGAGGACCACAGGTTTGAGACCAGCCTCAGCAACTTAGTTAGACTCTCAGAAACCTAGCAATACCCTTTCCAAAATAAGAGGGGTGGAGGGGAGCTAGGTGTAATTCAGAAGTAAAATGTCCCTGGGTTCAAGCCCCAGTACCCCCCCCCACACACACACACATATTAAAGTACCCAGTGAAAATCTAGTCCTAAAATTTGTTGAGTCTGGTACCCTTCTATATGTAGCTTTGTAAGCGTCTGAAGTTGAAGATCACAGTACGTTCCATCTTGTACCTGTCCTTTATTCATGCCCCGTTCATCTCCTCTGTGAGCTCTAGCTAAACTTATGCTGGTGCTTCTTAAAATATGCCACCTAGAACTGAACCCCACATCCAAGCATAAAGAGAGGAATAAGTAAAGAAGTACAGTTTCCTGCTGCTTAATGATGATATTCTAAAACTCAGCTTGATATCACATTAATGTTTTTTCTACCACCCCATTCTATTCATGAATACCAAGTTATCACTAACTAAAAACAAACAAAAATATCTCCACATCTTTTAAAAAGTCTTTTACATACCTACAACTGTAAAACCATATCCCCTCCAATCTGTATTTTGAAGTTTGTTTTAGAAAACTGAGGGCAGATCTTTACATTTTTCCTCTTAAATATCACTTTGGAAGTTATGTACTAAAACCTCTTGCCAACTTGAAGTCAATGTGAAATCAGAATAACATTTAAAAATATCCAAAGTTGGGGACAAAAATTCAAAGACACTTTAAGCAATAAGTTTCTAAATTCCAAATTTCTCCCCTCTATGATTTCTCTTAGGCCTTAAATTAAAACACACACACACACACACACACACACACACACACACACACACATTTAAATGTCATTTAAAAGCCAGGACTAGTGGCGTATGCTTATAATCCCAGTACTTGGGGGCTGAGACAGGAGGAGCACAGGTTTGAAGCCAGCCTCTGCAACTTAGCAAGGCCCTCCGCAACTTAGAGAGACCCTGTTTCTAAGTAAGAAATAAAATCAGGCTGGGGGTATAACTTGGAGGTAGAATGCCTCTGGGTTCTACCCAGAATCCCCAGTATTCCCCAAAAGTAAAATTAAAAATAAAATAAATAAATATATAAATGTCATTTAAAATTGTATAACTTCTCTGCCTAGACATAATGACACTCTCCTGTAATCCCAGCATTTGGGAGGTTGAGATAGAAGAATAGAATCACAGATTCAAGGCCAGCCTCAGCAACATAGGAAGACCCTATTTCAAAACTAAAAATAAATAAAAAGGGCCAGCGGTATAACTCAGCAAAAGAATGCCCCTTGCTTCAATCCCCAGCACCACCACCAATGACAACAAATTACATAACTTCTCACTCTCATCTTGTTTTATTTTTATAATAAATTAATATTAAAAACGCTTTTCATGAGCATGTTTCATACATTGTTCACTTGAGCTTCTGAAGAATTCAAGGTAAAACAGACCAGCAGTGTTAATGCCATTTTATTGAAGCTTTACAGGTTTAGGTAATTTCCTGAACATCTTCTCAGCACCAAAGTGAGCTTCCTGGAAAAGCTACTAATCCCAGGGCCCTTGCTGAAGGGGTGGCCCCAGGCAGTGCTCTTCTGTGCTGATGCCTCAGCGCTAAATCACTGTAGGTTGCTCCTGAGTGGGTGCTGCCTCTTTCATTCTTTTTTTTTCTTTTTGGTACTGGGAATTAGACGATTGAACCCAGGGGCATGCTACCTCTGAGCTTCATCCTTAGCCCTATTTTATTTCTTGTTTTTGCAACAGGGTCTCTCTAAGTTGCTATTGTTGAGAGTGTTGACACATCGCTGAGGCTATACTTGAACCTGTGATCCTCCTTTCTCAGCCTCCCAAGTGCTGGCTTCACAGGCATGTGTCACCACAGCCAGCTGGGTACTGATCTTTAAGCAAGCAAGTCTTAGCCAATCAAAAAAATAACCTGAGAGCAAGGTCACAGAGGTGTAGGCTATAATCCCAGCAATTCTGGAGGCTGAGGCAGGGGGATTGCAAGTTCAAGGCCAGTCTGGGTAATTTAGCAAAACCTTGTCTCAAAATAAAAAGTCAAATAGAGCTGGGGTGTATCTAAGAGGCAGCACCCCTCAGGGTTCATTCCCAGTAACACACACCTATGCACATACATGTGTGCACAGAAACACACATACAGTGAACCAGGCACTTCCTCAGAGGTACTAGATAAGAAAGTTTTCAAATAGGGCCTCAAAATCTGTTTTGTTTTGTTTTGTAGTACTGGGGATTGAAACCAGGACCTCAGACATGCTAGGCAAGAACTCTACCACTGAGCCACACCCTTGGCCCTTATTATATTTTGTTTTGAAACAGGGTCTTGCTAAGTTTCCCAACCTGGCCTCCAATTTTCTATCCTTCTCCCTCAGTCTCCAAAGTCACTGGGATTACAGATGTGCACCATTGTGTCCAACTTGGAAATCTGTATTTTGAAAACACTCCTCAGATGATTGGGATGTTTGTCCAGGATGAGAACTCTGCTCTAAAGATCCACAAACTCCACATTGCTTTCTTCCTAGGATTCTTGGTTGTTCAGCTTTCTGTTATCTTTGAGAAAATTGATATCATGGCTGAGCTTTCAATATTCCTATTTCCACAAGTATTCTTTACAAGTCAACTAAAACCAAACCCAGACACCCTATTCTCTGAGGGACCATGGCTAAATTTCTACATCCTCAACCCAAATTATTTAACATCTCAAGGCCACAAAGCTACGAGATGGTGGTGCCCAAACTGAAGCACTAGGCAGGTGTTCTTCATGTAACTCTTGTTTTGGGGGGAAAACCCAAATAGAAAATTGGGGTTACTTTCTTAACATTTCAAGATCAAGTTTGACAATTGTCAAAATAGGACTAGCAGTGTAGCTCAGTGGTGGAAGGCTTGATTAGTAAGCACACAGCTCTAGATTTGGTCCCCAATACCACAAAAGGAAAAGAAGCATTTAAAGTGTTCCATTTTTAAAACATAAGGATATATAGCATTAATTTAATAATGCACATTGATATATTATTGAATTTTTAAGAAAAATAATGATTTACAAAGAAATTACTGAGCACCCAATTTAACAGTTTCTACATTTGACATTTAATTTCCAGCTTAAAATTTCTCCCTTTCATTGAGGCAGTTATAAAGATCTGCTCTTCTTTTTAATCATTCTTTCAGCTAGGCCTGGTGACATGCACATGTGATTCTAGTACTTGGGAGGCTGAAAAAGAAGGATCACAAATTTGAGGACAGCCTCAGCAACTTAGCAAGACCCTGTTGCCAAATTAAAAAAAAAAAAACCCCAAAAACATAAAAAGTAGGGCTAGGGGTATAGCTCAAAGGTAGAATGCCCCTGGGTTTAATCCTTGGTACCCCCCCCACACACACACGCACAAGCACTCTTTCATGATTCTGAAATTATACAAATGACATTTTTAAATGTGTGGGGTTCATTCTTTTGTTTTGGCCTTCTATTAGGCCAGTGACTCTGGAATCCTTTAGACAACAGTACTTTTCAAAAGACCAATATAGTTGCATTCACTTGTGCCAGGTACTTTTAATTTCCCCAGTCACATTCACAAAATATTTTTGGTAAACAAGCCAAAGGAAAAAGTAAAAAGCAGTGTTTGATATTTTTTTCAAACTTGGAAAAGCTTTTTTCTAACAAAACTGTCTTCTTTTACCATTGTGAAGTCATTTAAAGCTGGAAAACATCCCATCTATCCCAATGTCCTCTTCTTCCTGAGATCCAGAGAAGTTAGTGAAGCAACATTCCCAATTCTAGACTTACCTAACAAAGTATCAAAGATTAGAATTGAGACTTCCTGATGACTAGTCAATACAAGCAGAAAGTATCTGAATATCTGTGTTATCATCTGGATCTGTGTAAATAGATGTGGTGTCTAACTTAAGGATAATCAAGTATATATTTTAAGTATCAAAGTTTCTTTAAAAGTATTGTACTGGAAAATGAAGTAAAATTTCAGGCCAGGGTAAAGTTTCTAATTTCAATGATCAGTTTACTGTCATTCTTATTTAATATAAACTTTTTACTAGAGATTAACAAAGGAAGACAAATGAAAAGCAAAGTGTTCAGGCACATTATTTTAAATGCTTCTGGCAATATACGATGTATTACATAATAGAATACAGTAAACTGGCAATGCCAACTTTTTATCATTCTCTTCAATAAAATTTCTTCCAATGGGTATTAAATGTCGACACAATGTGTTTGAGTGAGTGTTCCTGAGTCAGAACTCTGGCTACAGATGCTAAAGCCAATCTGAACTAGATTGAGGTGCATGAGGGGACAATGGATTTCTGGAGCAATATTGAGATAGCTCAGAATACTGGAGGAATAAATACATTTTGGGGGGCCTCAGAGACCAGCAGCAGAGACCCAAGCAAAGTTAGCCTGTTTCTTATTGTTTCTTCTGTCAAATCGGTTCCTCTCAGACTTGTTTTCAATCTGTCCAACAGCAAATCAGTCTGTTTTAGCTTATAAGGGGCAGAACTCCTGGTAGCAAACACTCTACATCCTCCAGTTTATAGATAGTTTGTGCATAAAAATATTGAGTAACTGATATTTTAGATCACATGAAAGTACAAACACTCTAGCTAGTAGAACAAGACTAGTTGGAATACGGAGGTCTGAGCAGCCTAATAGGCAGCTCCCGTCATTCAAGGAAGGAAGTTTACACCAAAGGAATAAGGGCATTATAAGAAGGAAAGAAAGGGGTGCCAGGCAAAAACAATAGGTTCACTCAAGATATGTGCTCCTCTTGAGCCTCATATGGAAAGGTGATTTTTGTGAAGTATTTTACTAATAATACTAAAATTTTAATGTAAGTTACTCCTCATCTCATTCTTTTATATTAAAAACCTATACTTGAATACTTTTTTTCTGGTTTGTTCATGCTCCTTTAAACCAAGCTTAGAAAAATTCTTCACTGTATTTATAACAATGGTAGAAAAAATACAAATTTGATTGATCAGATCATTTTTTACTTATGACTTGAGTTATAGGTCTATGAAATTTAAATCTAAACATATTTTATTCAATGCTGAAAAGATAAAATACTTGATTGTCAACTTCAATCTGCATAAAGAAGCATTCAGGTCTCACTGAAAAGGTATTCATTAACTTATAGGGAAAGTTTTTAGTTTCTGTTGCATGGTATTTCAATATGGGGCTAGATCCTAGATATTAGTAAGACAGAAAAGAATGTTAAAAACAAGCTGGGTCCAAATCATAAGGTTTCCTTTTGTTTTTCTAATGTGTTCCAGTCATCAGCTGCATACGAAGGTCAAGAATATTTACTCCAATAATCAAGTGATGCATTCTGCTCTGGACTCTTAAAACCAGAGTCCAGGGCTAAAGTGGTCCTTCTAATATCAATTGTCTGATAGTCAGAAATTGTTCTCCTGTTTATCTATGTTTTTAAGAATTCTTTTTTTTTTTTTTTTCATTTGCCATACTGGGAATTGATTGAACCCAGGGGCATTCTACCTCTGAGCTACATCCCCAGCCCTATTTTCAGTCTTTATTTTGAAACAGGGTCTCACTAAGTTTCAGAGGGCCTCACTAAGCTGAGGCTGGTCACAAACCCGGATCCTCCAGTCTCAGCCTCCCAAGTACTGGGATTACAAGCGTGAGCCACCACATCCGGCTGTTTTTAAGAATTCTGTGTTTTTGAATAAAATAGGGACAAAACACATTTTAAAACTATCTCCACCCATCAACCAGGACTCTTCCACTGCATCATTCTTTCCAGTTTTACATACCCAAGAGGTGTGTAAAACTTCTGTAACCAGCCCCTGAATGGTGGCCCTGAGAAGTCCCTTCCCATGAAGTCGTAGGAAGCACTAGCAACACAGAAGCAAAGAATTGGTTTGGTTGTGGTATAAAGTGGAAAATGGAAAGAATTGCCTTTTGTATCAGTCCAACTTTTCCTCTCCTTCTGAATAAAACATTATTATGTAACAAAGGGCCTTTAAACAATTTCTTTCTTTTTTAAGTTGGCGATGTGACAGATACAGATTGTGTCATCCTGGGTTAAAGCCACTTCTCAGGGTGTGGAGTTACTGGATTCCGGCACTGTGGCTCAGTGTACTCAAAACATGTAACACCAGCTAGGTTTGTGCCTTGTTAATGTTAGATCGAGAGAAAAAAGGAATGAAAACCATGTTTCTCTTTGGAAACCAGAACAAAGGGAGCCATTAAGTGGGTCCTACTTCACCATTTCTTTCTGAACTTTAGCTTTTTTTTTTTTTTTTTAGTACTGGGGACTGAACCCAGGGACTACCTCCAAGCTATATCCCCAGTTCTTTTTATTTTATTTATTTTTTAAAACATGGTTTTACTAGGTTGCTAAGAGTCTCACTAAGTTGCTGAGGCTAGTCTTGAACCTACAATCCTCCTGTCTCAGCCTCCCAAGTACTGGGATTACAGGTGTGAGCTACCATGATGCCTGGCTGAATCGTAACTATGTGTGTGTGTGTGTGTGTGTGTGTGTGTGTGTGTGTGTGTGTACGTGCGTGCGTGTGTGGTACTGGGGATTGGAGGCGTTCTAACTCCAAGCTACAACCCCAGCCCTATTTTATTCTTTATTTTGAAGCAGGATCTCACTAAGTTGCAAAGGTAAGTAGCTGAGACTGGCCATGAACCTTGGATCCTCCTGTCTCAGCCTCCCAGGTCCTGGGATTACAAGTGTGTGCCTCCACACCAGGCTGAATCTTAACTTTTTGTATAAAAGTATTGCAAATAAAATAGTAATATAAAGCTGGGTGCTGTGGCACATGCTTGTAATCCCAGTACTTGGGAAGCTGAGACAGGAGGATCACAGGTTCAGGACCAGCCTCAGCTACTTAGTGAGGACTTCCCCAACTTAGAGAGACCCTCTTTCAAAATAAAGAATAAAATTAGGGCTGGGGGTGTAGCTCAGAGGTAGAATGCCCCTGGGTTCAATCCCCAGTACCTCAAACAAAACCAAACCAAAAAAAATAGTAATATATCCTATTATTCCTAATGACAAAGGGACAAGATTTGTTTTTGCTGCTTAGCTTACCTCCCCCTCCCTGACAAACAATCTTGGGTGTTTTTAGAGAAATTGTACCTGTTGTTTCAGAGCAAGAGCATCCTATTCTAAGTGTCTCATGATTCTGCATTCCACTGTCAACTTGGTCATGTCCAGAAAGATGTGCCAATCTACTGTCATATGACCAACTTTTAGACATAGAAGTATTTAAAGATGGGAGTGAGCCAGGTATGGTGGCGCACACTTATAAAACCAGTACTTGGGAGGCTGAGACCGGAGGATCACAGGTTCATGGCCAGCTACTTAGTGAGGCCCTCTACTATTTAGTGAAACACTGTTTCAAAACAAAGAATAAAAAATAGGGCTGGCAGTATAGCTCAGAGGTAGAATGTCCCTGGGTTCAATCCCCCGTACTGCCAAAAAAAAAAAAAAAAATGTGAGTGAAAAGAAGTCCAGGGAAAGACATTCAGTGGTTTCCTTGTTTATGCAACTAAAAATAGCACTGCCAGCACTGCATCAGAGACCTGGAGAAGACAAGGATGTCATGGATTTGCTCTGAGTCCAATTGCAAGACAGAAACCCAAACAAACACTGAGAGCAACATGATACAGACTAGAGCTGTAATTAAACTCCACACAAAATGTTGCAGGGACCTAGAGGTAAGTTACTGCCAATTGTCTAGTGAAAGGTTTGAACTGAGTCTAGAAGAAAGAAACAGTGTTATTTAGGCTGAGAAGAGGTGTTTGGGGGGTGGGATGGGGGGGGAGTGTATGCAGTGACTAAGAGGAACCAAAGAACGTGCTATTTGGAGGACAATTTTGAGGGTTCTTGCTGTGGCTACATAAGCAGATCATCTTTTAAGGGAAGCATTCAAACAAGAATTAGTTGTGAGCCAGAGGTAGAAAACCCAACAGTCTGCAGAGGCTGGACATGGGATGTAAATGATTGAAGTCAAGCAACTTTAGAGGCATAATGCATTTGCTGATGGCTAATTGAAAGACACACAATCTAAAGTTCTTGCACACACCGGGTTCGGTGGCACATGCCTGAAATCCTAATACTTGGGAGGCTGAGACAAGAGGATCACAGGTTTGAGGACAGCCTCAGCAAGTAGTGACTCATCAATCTAGGGAGGTGAGACCCTGTTTCAGAATAAAAATTAAAAATTAAAAATAGGGCTGGGGTTGTAGCTCAGAGGTAGAATGCCCCCAGGTTCAATCCCTAGTACCCCCCCCATTGTTGCACAAATTTACTTCTGTATAATGTAAGAAATTGTCTTTTTCTTCATACATTCGCAGTCCTTTTTTTTTTTTTTTCTCCCATTTATCCAACAAGTATTTGTTGAGTGCCTATAATTGGTAAAGTTTATATTGGGAATGGAAAATATTGCAGTGAATAAAACAAAAATTCCTACTGTCACGGAACTTACACCTCAGTGAGAGGGAGACAGAAAAATATATAAAGAAACCAAGTGTGCAGTTGTCAGATACATGCTATGGAGAGAAGAAAAAGAAAAAAAAAAAGGTGGGAGAACCAATACAGAGCAGGAGGTAGGTTGGACGTAGTGTGACCTGAAAGACTTCAAGGATGTAACCACTGAACAAAGACTGGGGAGGCTGAAGGAGGGACTGTCCTCTGTGGGAAGAGCATTTCCAGCAGAGGAAACAACCAGTGAACCCGTGAACGGCCATGAAGTGAGGAGGTGAAGGGAATGGGGCAAGGGAAGGAGATGGTGCAGGGTCTTTTAGGGAATTGTAAAGACAGAGGCCGCCGCTCTTTGAACAGTTGGAGGCAGAGGAGTGATGGATGGGGTTGTATTTTAAAAGTCTTACCCTAACTATTGTTTACATCTAGAATAAATGCCACGGGGGACTGGGGGACTGGTAGAAGCACAGAGACCAGCTGAGAAGTGAGAGCTGCTACTCAGAATAGACACAATGGTGACTTGGGCCAACGTGGTGGCAATGAGGGTGGCAGGAAGTAGTTAGATTCTGGTTATATGCTAAAAAGAGAGAGCACTCACATTTCCTGACCAATTGGATGTGGGATGTCAGTAAAAAGGAAATCCAGGGATAACTCTGAGGTTTGGGGCCTGAGCAATTAGAATGATAACATCCTATTTACTCTGGAGAAGATGAGAAGGAAGAGAAGTCTGGGAGAGACAGGGAATTCAATAACTGCATTTCAGAAATGCAAGCTTCGATAGATAGATAGATAGATAGATAGATAGATAGATAGATAGATAGATAGATAGATAGATAGATAGATGGGATGAGAACTGTACGGTTACCTGGGCATGCAGGTTAGGAGGTACAGGAAGGGACTAGGACTAGAATTTGCTGATGTATCAGTATGTGTATAAATGTTAAAACCATGAGACTCTGAGATTTTTCAAAACAGGTGCTGAGAAGAGGTCTAAAGACAGCTTTGGAACATGCCAACACTTAGTGGTTGGGAAGATGAGGAAGAATCAGCAAGGGAAACTGAAAAGAAAGAGCCAATGAGGTTGGACTAAGCCTAGGAGGCCATGTATCCAGGAAACAAAAAGAGAAAGTATTTCTAAGAGAAGACAGTGATGAGCTCACTTAAATCTAACAGGGTGAGCAATTAGGCAAGGTCTCTCTCTTTCTCTCTCTCTCTCTCTCTCTCTCTCTCTCTCTCTCTCTCTCTCTCTCTCTCTCTCTCCTTCCACCTACCCTCCACCCCAATAATGGGGATTGAACCTAGGGCCTAGGGCCTCATGGATGTGCTCTACTAGATTTTTTTTTTTTAAAGACAGGGTCTGGCTAAGTTTGCCCAGCCTGGCCTGGAGCTTGCTATTCTCCTGCCTCAGCCTCCCAAGTAGCTGGGATTACAGGTATGCACCAAACACCTGGCTGCTCAACGTTCTCCAGAGAAACAAAAACAGTAGGATGTATCTATTTCTAGAAAGAGCTTTCTGTAAGGATTGGCTTATTTGGGTATGGAGGCTGCAGAGTTCAGCGTCTGCAGTGCACACCAACAGTTCTACAGACCCAGGAACAGCCAATAGTGCAGTTCAAGTCTGAAGGCCTTGTGCTACAGATTTCCTTCTTGCTTGGAAATTGCTTGGAGAAGTCAATCTTTCGTTCTATTCAGTCTTTCAATTAATTGGATGAGGCCATTCACATTATGGAGGGCAACATACTGTGTCTGTGTGTGTGTATGCACAGGTAGGTGCACAATACTGGGGATTGAGCTCAGGGGCATTCTACTACTGAGCTACACCCCCAGCTCTATTTTTATTTTTATTTTGAAACAGGGTCCCACTAGGTTGATGTTGATGAGAGCCTCACTACTTGCTGAGGCTTTTTTTTTTCAGTACTGGAGATTGAACTCAGGGGCATTCTACCTCTGAGTTACATCCCCAGTCCTATTTTTTATTCTTTATTTTGAAACAGGGTCTCACTAAGTTGCAGAGAGCTTCACTGAGTAGCTGAAGCTGGCCATGAATCCAGATCCTCCAGTCTCAGCCTCCAAAGTACCGGGATTACAAGTGTGCACCACTATGACCGGTTGGGAAATCTGCTTTATTCAAAGTCCACCCTCAGAGAAACATCCAGAATAATACCTATATCAATATCTCTATCTATCTATCTATCTATCTATCTATCTATCTATCTATCTATCTATCTATCCATCCTTGATACTAGAGGTTAAACCCAGAGGCATTCTGGCTCTGAACTATGCCTCCCAGCCCTATTATACTATTTTATTTTTTAATTTGTATCAGATTCTTGCTAAGTTGCTGAGGTTGGCCTCAAACCTGAGATCCTTCCATCTCAGCTTCCCAAGTACTGGGATTACAGGTGTGTGCCAGCATACCTGGCTAAAATAATATTTGACCAAGTATCTGACCACCATCGTCTAGCCATGTTGTTATTAACCATTATAGCAAGTAATCTGAGACTGAAAAGTGGCATTGCATTTAACCACACAGAAGTCATAGGTGACTTTAGGAAGCATAGTTACAATGCAATGATGGAAGAGGAAAGTTTGATTGGAAGGGGTTCAGAACAAAATGGGAGGAAGATCTCTTCTTTTACATAACAAATACTATGAACTTCCAGGCTCACAGGACTTGAGGGAAAGAAAATGAAGCAGTGGACCATAAACTACCAGACAGATTTAGCTAATCCCCATTCACCCAGAGAAGGAGCCTGGGGCCAAGGTGTGAAACTAATGGAGAACACTATCTCATGACGCCAGAGACATGGAAAGGGGCCACAGTGGTCCCAGGTCACTAGTGGGGTGTGTAGCTACATGCAGAAGTTGTTTTGGAAAAATACATTCTCAATCTAGGTCTCCAGGATTCCTATAGATTACTGTCAACTGAGTATGAGTTCATAATCAATGGTAATACAAATATAAGCAAGCAAGTTCATGAAAATATCAGAAGAAACAAGCATCAGATTTAACCTCCCCAGAGTTTCAAATATTGGAGTTATCAAACAAAGAATATGAAACAACTATTATGAAATGTTAAAGAAATGCAAGATGACATGCATGAATATGCAAGCTATAGGATACTCTCCTTTAAAACAAGGCAAATTTGAAAAAATACAGATAAAGCTTTTTAAAATAAAATCAGAGTTGTTAAACTAAAAAATAATGTAATTTGGTTAAAACATTAGTTAGACATAGCTAAAATATTATTAGTAAATGCCAGGCATGGTGGTGCACACCTGTAATTCCAGTTCTTGGGAGGCTGAAATAGGAGGATCACAGGCTTGCAGCTAATATCAGCAACATAGTGAGGCTCTCAGCAACTTAGCAAGATCCTGTTTTTAAATAAAAAATAAAATTGGGCTGGGAGTGTAGCCCAGAGGTACAAGGCCCCTGAGTTCCATCCCCAGTACACAACCCTCCAAAAAAAAAAAAAAAAAAAAAAATAGAGGACAGAACTGAAAAATGCACCACAGTAGATAAGCAGATGGAATCCATGTAAGATTAAGAGATATAAACATAGTCATATCAGATAACTAGGATGAGAAAGAGTAAGCCCATTTCCTCCCATGCTTAGCACCAAGTGGGTAGGCAGAAGATAAAATCCCTAGGACTCATACACACTGACCCTGAACCTGATTGGGTACAGCCAGTCTTAGATTGATCTGATTAGTATTTCCTCCTTTGAGGGACATTGAGGAGGGGTTGGGAAAATGGCAGGCCAGCAGAAGTTCCTCATCATAGTCATCAATAATAAATGTGATGCATAAGCCATGGAACCACTTACAATGTGCATGTTTTAAGATGAGACTAAAATCTTCCTGCCAAACAAACCTCACCATGTGACATCAGAATTGTCCTGTAGGTAGTTTCTTTTTCTGTGTTGACAAACATATTTCATTTATAAAAATAAAAATTCAAAGAATTCTTTCACAGTGTTATCTTCTTTTCTCCCTCTGTTCAATGACTAAATTCTTTCAGAGGTTGGGGGGGGGCATTTGATTTGAAATGATTATTTGTTCACTGTTCATTCTCTACTTGCTGCCTCTTCACTAAGTCATGTGAAATAGTTCTTTCAAAGTTAACAATGGCTACTTAATTGTCAGACGCAATGAATTTTCTTCCTCTCTTGTCTCTTTATAGTACTTGATACTGTTAACCACTGAATCCTTCTTTCCTTTAATCAATATTTATTAGATTTTTTACTGTTCTCTAACGTAGGCTCTGGGGATAAAAAGATAAAACACATATGCTGGAGTCAAGTGGTTTGCAGTCTACATATCAATGAAGACCTGTGTACAAGTAAGTGAAATAAAGTACTGAAGGACAAAGTAAAACCACACATGAAGGGATCATTACTTCTGCAGGTTTTCTTGAAAGAGACAGTGTGTTGACCAGGCAGTTGGGAACTGACCAGAACATCATCCAGTCAGAAGGCGCATAAAACATGCCGGTACACTGAGGATGCTGCAGACAGATCCTAAGCTTGAAACATGCAAGCCAAGATGGGCCTAAAACGAGAAAAACAGGCCATGTAGATGGAAGAAGGCTTGGAACCCACTCAAAGGAGATTGGATTTTATCTCACAAGCACTAAAAAGGTATTAATTGGTTCTCCTCCTTTCCTGCCTTCTTAATACGTATGTAATTTAAAAATCACACTCTTGCAGGAAAAGGAAGGATAAACTGGGAAGCTATGACACTGGAGAAACCATTTAGGTTTTCAGTAAAAGAGTATTAGGATCTGAACTAAGAAGGGGACAGCTAGGTGTGAGAGATGGTGAACTGAGTGAGTGTCAGTCCCATTTTGAGACTGAGGGTATGCTTATTCGAGGCAGAAGAGCAGGGTTTGAGTGGAGGCTCTCAGAGATGTGGGCTGGGAGGTGGGGGGGGGGGTGATATTCCCAAGGGTGTCTACTCCAAGTGATGACCATGTGTTTGTTCCTTTTTCGTTCTCTTGTTTTTCATTTTTGTTTTGTTTATTTTTATAGTTATTACTTTCCTTATTATAAAATACCTATCTTTTCATTGAAGATGATTTGAAACATCTCAAAAATATAAAGCAAAGAAAAATACCAGGAATCTCCAAGTGCAGATATTTTAAAGATGTGAGTTATGCATATATACCCATTTTTAGAAAATTGTTTCATATCTTATATAGAATGTTACATTCTGCTTTTTCTTTTTATGGTACTGGGGATTGAACCCAAGGATGCTCAGCAACTGATCTACACTCCCAGACTTTGATTTATTTTTTATTTGGAAATATTTTGAAGCAGGGTCTCACTATGTTGCTGAGACTGGCCTCAAACTTGTGTCTCAATAGATATTCCTATCTCAACCTCCAAAGTACTGGGATTATAGGCATACACCACAATGCCCAACTTATATCCTGCTTTTAACATTTAATTGTGTATTATGAGTACTATTCTGCATAAGATAATCTTTGAATAAATAATTTTAATGATATAGTATTTTATTCAATTAATAATCTATACATTTTACCCATTGATGAACATTGCAACTGACTTCTGCCTTGCTATCAGCTATACTGTTGTAATGAACATCCTTGCATGTGTATTAGATGCTCCTGATTGTTTTCTTGGTAGATATTGTTAGAAGTTCAATTACAATGTCAAATTTTAGAATGGTTATAAAGTTTCTTGATGCATGCTAACAAACTGCTTTCCCAAATACACTTTCCAGATCAATATTCCCATTAGCATTGAGAACTGCATTTAAAAATCTTTTCTAAGTATATAGACAAAGATTTCTTCCTCTTTTAATTTGCATATCAATATCCTGAATTACAAGTTAATAAGTTTATTGGCAATTCGTATTTATATTTCCTTGTTTCTTGATTTGACCCTATAGTTCTTTGTTAATTTTCCTAAGGCATGCTGTTTTATCCTTGATTTGTATTAGTTCTTTATATATCAAGAGTAATGAAAGTCAGGTATAGTAGCAGGCACCTGTAGTCCCAGCACTTAGGAGACTGAGGCAAAAGGATCTCTTGAGCCCATGAGTTGGAGACCATCCTGAGCAACTCAATTAGAACCTATCTCAAATAACAAACAAACCAACAAACAAAACAAAATTGAAGAGAGAATGTTTATTTTTTTGTCTGCCATACTATTTTGCAGATATTGATTTAAAAGTTTTACAACTATTCTGAATGCATTTATCTCTGGTTTTAGAACCCTTGATTTTCTTCCCAAAACTCATCTCTTTCAATGTCTGTGACACTGTTTTATCCTGTTTTCTGTTTCTAAATCGATTTCTCTAGGGTGCCCAGCCAATACTTCTTCCTTCAAATAGAGATATTTATCACATCCTTTGGTCCTTTTTGTTCAGTATACTTACACTCAGAGATCTAATCTGTTTCAAAGGCTTCAGTGTTTTTAAATACTGATGTTCTTAATCTAATAATATTTTCTGTGATATGTGCACATTTACTAGCTGTGCAACCTTACGCAAGATTTTAACTTCTCCATGTCTCATGTTCTTAACTGTGTTGAGGATAATAATTACAACTGTCTTACAAGATTGCTATGATGACTGGGAAAATGCATATAAAGATCTTGGAGCCAAGAACAGTGGTATACACCTATAATTCCAGTACTTGGGAGGCTGAGAGGAGAGGATTGCAGGTTCAAGGCTAGCGTCAGCAATGTAGCAAGGCCATCCGTAACTTAGTGAGATCCTGTTTTAAAAAAGAAAAAGTAGAAATAGGGTAGAGGATATACCTCAGAGATAGAATGCCCCTGGGTTTGATCTCCAGTAAAAAAAAAGTCTTAGAATAGCAACTAGCATCTGGTATATAGGGTGGTTCGTTAATAGTTATGACTATGTTAAGAAACTCTGATATAATTTTTATTTCATAAATCATCTACAATAAAATGGAAAAATATTGATTAAGAGAGTATCCTTTTAATCAAAATAAAGTAGAAACCTGTCTGAGGACAGCCCAAGTATAAGAAGAAATGGATATATTTTGGAGGCTCTAAGTAGAGATCTGCTGCATATGACAGATGCAAAGGACAACCTCATCTCAGATACAAGGAAAATGGCAAATCATGTAACTGGACATCTATTTGTATTGCCAAAGTATGTGAAGCTCTAATATTTACTTGTTCTTGTGATTCCTTTTCAAAGAATTTTCATTTAGTAATTTAAACAGCATCTGATACATTTAGTTGAAATCACTGGTTGAGTCCAGACTTCTATTTGTAAAACTACAGATGTATAAAATTTAAATGTGGCTATAAAAATTAAAATCTCTTCATCACTGGTGGACATTATTGGCTTTAGTATATTAAAAAAAAAAACTTGCATGATTTAGGACAAGAGAAGTTTACCCTCTGTTGCTTTTAACTTCACTCATTTCTCCAGTGAAAACTAAGCATCCAAATGTGCTATATTCTGCACATTACAGGATTCTATTAGCTGATATCTTTATGGGTGTGTGTATTTGCATTTGAATTTATATGAATATAAAATGCTTTATAAAAAGGAAACGCACTTGATATACATATTTCATCAGTTAATTTCAAAGCTCTGCTCTGATATGGGGAAAGAATATGTGGCTTTTATTTCCACTTAAAAATAAAAAATAGCACCTTGTTCTTTCTAATTCTCAAGTCCTGCTCACATCCATTAATGCATATATGTAATCAGTTCTCTGAGATTGAGTGCACAGGTTTCAATCCCATCTAATAGAGAAAGATGCCAAGATTCGGCTGATTAAGGAAAGCTTTGGAGTTAGATGCACATCATCGTCCATTTCTTAAATTTAGTTTGTGTAGAAGAAAGCATTCAAAACTTACTTCTCTTTTTGAACCTCATCATCTTATAGGACCGACTCCTTCCAAGGTCTATCACTCTAGTCCATGTGTGAATCAGTCTTAGAATCAGGAATAAATTCAGATCTGCTTACTCCCAAATCACTTTACTTTCCACAGCTTTAACATGGTATAAAGTAAAAGCTTATTTTGGGGGGCAGGGTGGGGATGGTACTGAGAATTGAACCAAGGGGCATTTTACCACTAAGATATACTTCCAGCCCTATTTTATTTTTCATTTTGAAATGGGGTCTAACTACACTGTGGCCTTGAATCTGCTGTCTCAGGCTCCCATGTACTGGGATAACAGATGTCCACCGCCATGCCCAAATATTTTCTTTCTGAGTCTATACACATAAATAATAAGCTCAATTAACCATTTAGCTCCTAAAAAAAATTTAACTATATAAAAACCATATATATTCAGAACAAAACCTCATTGGTGAGGGCAACGTTTATGCTAAAATAGTTTTGTTTACTTGATATTGTTTGTTGAGGTACTGAGAATCGAACACAGGGGCACTCTACCACTGAGCTGCATCCCCAGCCTTATTTATGTATGTATGTATGTATGTATATATGTATGTATGTATTTGTTTATTTATTTACTTACCTGTTTATTCATTGTGGTACTGAGGATTGAACCCAGGGGCATTCTATCTCTGCGCTACACCCCCAGCCCTATTTTATTTTTTAACTTTGAAACAGGATCTCACTAAGTTGCAGAGGACCTCGCTAAGTTGCTGAGACTGACCTCGAATCTGCAATCCTATTTCAGCCTACCAAGTACTGAGATTACAGGTATGCACCATCCTGCCTTTTTATTTTTTATTTTGACCCAGGGTCTCACTAAGTTGCTCAGGCTGGCCTCAAACTTGCTGTTCTCCTACCTCAGGCTCGAGTTGAAAGAATTTATCAACAATGTTTTCAATCAAGAGACAAAGGATGTTTTCATGTGCATGAGAGAGAGAAGCTACCACCTACTTAATATTTCTCTATTCATTGTTTTCCTAAGTAATATGAATTTGTAGTCATCTGTCTGGAAACTCTTCAGTGAAACCTGAATTGTGGAAATACTGGGCATATTAAATGCAGCTAATATATTTCCAGGCACTGAAGTTGTTGTGTGACCAGGAAGAAGGAGATAGCCATCTTCCCACTTGATAGACATCTCCTAACCCCCTCACTGCTGCCTACAAATGCTGGATCCACAGGAAATGAGGGTTCTGAAGTGTACTAGAGTAAGTCATTTGTTATTGGACTCTTAATAAAATAGTTCACAGATGAATAGAATAGCATTCCTGAAGGCCAGGACTTCCCTTTTGCTTGCTATTCTTTGGTGTGCCTACTTTATTTCTAAGAACTGGAATCCCAGTACAAAGTAATTTGATGTATAATGTAACTCACCCAGGAACATAGCAACATCTCCATGTCAGCTGGAGAGCTGATCTACCTACTCACACTGTCAGACACAAGAGGAAATGACAACTATTCAGCAGACCTAAAATTTCCAGCTGGGTTACAGCTCAGCTCTCCAATCTTGTACAATAATTGCAATGAAGCTCAGAAGAATAGTTCAAAATAGGCAATTAGGAAACTACTGTATTTTTAGGTGTGTGTGTGTGTGTGTGTGTGAGAGAGAGAGAGAGAGAGAGAGAGAGAGAGAGAGAGAGAGAGAGAGAGAGGCTATTTCAGAGTTTAGCTTCTTCAAAACTCTTCAAAGGCTTCACTTATCTCTCAAAATGTCTTGTAAGGTCTGTCTTAGCTGAGTTCCCAGACACAGATACCAAGATGGAGAGTTGCATCTGGAATAAGGAGGGCTCTCAGGAAATACACCTATGAAGAAGTCAAGCAGGAGCTGGGTGTGGTGGCCTACATTTATAATCCTAGTACTTGGGAGGATGAGACAGGAGGATCACAGGTTCAAAGCCAACCTTGGCAACTTAGTGAGGCTCTCAGCAACCTAGGGAGACCCTGTTTCCAATAAGAAATAAAATTGGGCTGGGGGTGTAGCTTGGAGATAGAATGCCTCTGGGTTCCATCTCTAGTACCACACACACACACACACACACACACACACACATAGAAAAAAAGAAGAAGAAGAAGAGAAGAAGAGGAGGAGGAGGAGGAGGAGGAGGAGGAGAAGGAAAAGAAACAGAAGCTAAAGCTGGAGCCAGGCATGGTGGCGCATGCTTGTAATCCCAGCATTTGGGAGGCTGAGACTGGAGGATCCAGATTCGAGGCCAGTCTCAGCTACCTAGTGAGGCACTCCGCAACTTAGTGAGACCCGGTTTCAAAATAAAGAATAAAAAATAGGGCTGGGGATATAGCTTGGAGGTAGAATGCCCTTGAGTTCAATCCCCAATACTGCAAAAAAGAAAAAAAAAAGAAGAAGAAGAAGAAGAAGCTGAAGCTGGTGCCTGTGATTTCCATACTTGAGAGGCTGAGACAGGAGGATTTCAGGTTCAAGGCCAGCCTCAACAACTGAGCCCCTCAGCAACTTAGCAAGACCCTGTTTCAAAGTAAAATAAAAAGGGCTAGGGGTGTGGCTCAGGGATAGAATGCCTCTCAGAGGTAAAACCCAGGACCAAAAACAAAAACAAAACCACCAAGAACAAAAATAAAAACCCTCCAAAAAACCAAAGAAAGAAAAAGGAAGATAGAAGGAAAAAGAGTAGTAAGGCAAGGGGGGAAAACTGAATTGCAGTCAGTTACAAATGAGGCCTCTGCCAATTGTAAGGGGAAATCCATGCTAGGGTGGAACACATCCAGGCAGGGGAATAGGTTGCTGCATTCCCACGCTGGCCAGTCATTGATCCTGGGCTGCTACCAGAAAGGGATGCCACCTTGGAGAGAGGTTCTGCAGCCAGGGGTGAGCACCGTTGGAAGGTACATTGTGGCAGCAACAAGGAGCAGATCGCCAGTCCTGAGGACAAGATCTGGGTGGAGATTCACAGCATGAATTCTAAGGCCTATGCAAGGTGACCCCTCTTCATCTCTCTGAACCCATCTACTCTCAAGCTTCACCAGCATCCTCACTAGCACCTGATACTGCAAGCATGCTCCCAACACAAGGTTTTTGTTCTTCCTGTTTCTTCTAGCTCCATCACTCCCAAGGTGAACAACTGTCTTGGTTTGTCTGAGCTGGAACTAACCTCATTTGGCCCAGAAAGTCTTCTACCCTGGGAGACCTCCATAGTCCAGAAAAACCAAGATAGCCAGTCACCTATAGCTCCAGATATCTACACTTTACTCCCTCACCTCCATCAAGTCTCTGTATGGATGTCATCTTCCCTGACCATCCTTTTTAAAATTGCACCCCCTTGAAATGCAAATTAAAAATATGTGGAGATTGCATCTCACCCTAAACAGAATGGCTATTGTCAAAAATACAAAAAACAAGCCAGGTATGGTGGCATGTACTTGTAATACCAGTACTTGGGAGGCTGAGATAGGAGGATCACAGATTCCCAGGCAGCCTCAGCAACTTGGTGAGGCCCTCCTCCACAACTTAGTGAGACCCTTCTTCAAAATAAAAAATAAAATAGGGCTGTGGGTGTAGCTAAGAGGAAGAATGTCCCTGGATTCAATCACAGTGCCACAAAACAAAACAAAACAAAACAAAACAAAACAAAAAAACAGTAAGTGTTGGCAAGGATGGATGACTGGGGAAACCCTTTTACAGTATTGATGGGAATGTAAATTAGTACACCCACCACTATGGAGAGCAATATGGAAGTTTCTCAAAAGAAAAAAAAAAAATGAACTCAGGGACATTCTACCTCCAAGTTACACCCCAAGCCCTATTTTTTATTCTTTATTTTGAAACAGGGTCTCACTAAGTTGCTGAGGGCCTCACTAATTAGCTAAGGCTGGCTGCGAACTTGCAATCTTCTTGTCTCAGCCTTCCAAGTACTGGGATTACAAGCATACACCACCACTCCCGGCCCAGCTATACTTCTGATATATATCCAAAGGAATTAAAGTTAGCATACTATAGAGATACCTGCATACCTATGTTTATTGCAGCACAATTCAAAACAGCCAAGTTATGAAAACAACCTAGATACCCGTGAGCACATGAATAGATAAAGAAAATTTGGCTTAAATATACCATGGAGTGTTATTCAGCCATAAACAAGAATAAAATTGTGTCATTTGAAGAAAATGGATGAAACTGAGGGTCATCATGTTAAGTGGAATAAGCTAAACTCAAAAAGACAAATATCACATGTTTTCTTGCATATATAGAATCTAGGGGAGGAAAGATGACATTAAAGTAAAGGAAGACTGTAAGAGAGGAGGAAGGGGAGGTAAGATAATAGGGAGGGTGGATATGCATGTAGGAATATGCCACAAAGAAACCCATTATTCTGTATAATTAATATGCATTAATAAAAAACACACCCCTTTGTCCTCACACTCATACTCCCAACTCTTTCTCTGCTCTTACTTTTCTCTGTAGCATGTTATACCTTCTATCTGCCTCCATCTCCAATACTGTGGATTGAACCCAGGGATACTCTACCACTAGGCTATATCTCTGTACTTTTTATTTTCTTATTTTGGGACAAGGTCTCACTAAGTTGCTGAGGTTAGCCTTGAACTTGAGATTCTACTACCTCAGCCTACTGAATAGCCAAGATTATAGGTGTGCGCTGCCAGCTATGTAATGCCTTCTAAAATAGTATATCACATATTTGTTTTATTTAATTTAGGAATATAGATTCCATGATGACAGTTCTTGGCATGTAGTAGACATCTGATAAGTACATGTTGAATAGGTGAATAAAAAGTATATCTAATATTTCATAGAAAATACATAGTTGCTGATTAGTATGGAATGTATGCTATCCTTTGATGATTAGTTTAAAATATTTCAGATTACAGTCATTTATCATTGTTAATTATTTGGCAATTATACTTGTAAAAGGTCAAATTGATCACAGAACCATTTCTTCAGTAAGCAAATGGAGAAAAAGATTTAAATCATTCTACTTGGTGGTTGATGGTAATGACTTGCTATTTTTAAATTATGTGAAATAATTTAACAGATTACTTATTTAGAATTCACAACTTGAAAAAATAGGCTGGAAAAAATGGGGCAATCTAATTGACTGACACCATTGCTCACTCTAAAATTAATACATGGCAGTAGCCACATCTGAAATACATCTTTATAAGCCAGCATTTAAACAAGAGCATGGGGCAATTATGAGATTATAATTCTAAAAAATATAAAGTCAAAGCATTCTATTTTGCTTTTTCTTCAATTATCTGTATTTTCAATACAAAGAACAGAGGAAGAAAAACAGGTATCATTTGGAAAGATAAATATTTATTTGTACATGAAAGGAAATTTTTTAGAAAATAAAATACTCAAACTCACATTTCCATTTCCAGATGCTTTGATTATTATTCCTAAGAGCTTAGCCCAAACTAAAATTCCCTTTGCTCTACAAAGAGTGAAATTTGATAAGAAATATAAAGTGATCTCTCACAGTATCTTAAATGAACTTTTTTTTCCCCCCTTGGATCTTAGTAGAGATTTAACATCCCTCCAAACCCTTTCATTTACTAGCTATGGAGATTTTTTAAAACCAATAATGTAGAAAATTTTTGTTTTATTTTTTATTTCTGAAACAGTTTACCCTAAAAAAAAGATAAATGGAGCTGGGAATATGAGGATGTGCATAAAAGAAAAAAGAAAGAGAAAGAAATTCAACTGAACACATTGTACCATGATAGGAATTATGCATCAGCTTCCCATGATTTATACATAAATCCATACACAGTATGGTTGAGTTAAAATACAAGCAGTATCTTTGTTCTGTTTATAGAACAATAGACAAAGTTAATTAACCTAAGCACTTTACCTGAAAAAGTCTATGATTATAACACATGGCCTGGAGGCTCACTATGCTAATCATACTCTGTTTCTTAATATTTATTTATTTTTATATATTTTTTGTGGTACTGGGGGTTGAACCTAGGGGCATTCTACCTCTGAGCTACCACACCAAACCTATTTTTATTTTCTAGTTTGAAACAGGGTTTCACTATGTTGCAGAGGGCCTTTCACTAAGTTGCTGAGGTTGGTTAAGAACCTGCAATTCTATATCAGCCCCCCAAGTACCAGGATTACAGGCATGTGTCACCATGCCAGCTTGTTTCCTAATATTTAAAAGGAAATGGTTAATGTTTATAGTATCTTTTTTACAATTCTACTGAGGTAGGAAACCCAGTCAGAGCCTTAGAAATATTGTTAGGAGTTTAGATCTAAGATGGGCAAAAATAAGAGTTGCCCAACCCCTCCACCTTGTTGCCTGCAGGCAAGCAAGCAAGCAAGCAAGCAGATACTTCCAAAGGATAAGGGAGCTGTTTCTTTG
>PVLC010019761.1:0-30140 GCA_004027655.1 Graphiurus murinus
GCGGTACTGGGGATTGAACTCAGGGGCATTCTACCTCCGAGCTACACCCCCGGCCCTATTTTTTATTCTTTATTTTGAAACCGAGTCTCACTAAGTTGCGGAGTGCCTCACTAGGTAGCTGAGGCTGGCCGCGAACCCGGATCCTCCGGTCTCAGCCTCCCGAATGCTGGGATTACAAGCGTGCGCCACCACGCCCGGCCGATTTCTTTTTTCACCTTTTTATAGTTTTCCTTATAGAGGTCTTTTACCTCTTTGGTTAGGTTTATCTCTAAGTATTTTATTTTTTTGGTTGCTATTGTGAGTGGAATTGTTTTCTGGATTTCTTTTTCAGTGGTTTTATGGTTGGCATACAGGAAAGCTTCTGATTTTTTAAGATTGATTTTTGTATCTAGACACTTTGCTGAATTTATTGATCAGTTCTATAAGTTTTTTGGCTGACTTTGTTGGGTCTTCTAAGTATAGTATCATGTCATCTGCAAAAAGGGATAGTTTTAGCTCTTCTTTCCCTGTTTTTACCCCTTTGATTTCCTTCTCTTGCCTTATTGCTCTGGCTAGAGTCTCAAGTACTATGTTGAACAGAAGAGGCGATAATGGACATCCTTGTCTTGTTCCTGTTTTTAATGGGAATTCTTGCAGTTTTTTTCCATTTAATATGATATTGACTGTAGGCCTATTGTATATTGCCTCTATAATTTTGAGGTATGTTCCTTTTATTCTGATTCTCTGTAGTGCTTTTAGCATGAATGGGTGTTGGATCTTGTCAAATGCTTTTTCAGCATCAGTTGAGATGATTATGTGATTTTTATCTTTGATTCTGTTAATGTGGTGAATTACATGGATGTGTTTCGTATGTTGAACCAGCCTTGCATCCCTGGGATGAACCCGAATTGGTCATGGTGTATAATTTTCTTGATGTAGTTTTGAATGCGCATTGCTAGTATTTTGTTTAGCAGTTTTGCATTTAAGTTCATCAATGATATAGGCCTATAGTTTTCTTTTCTTGAGCTGTCTTTATTTGGCTTTGGTATTAATGTGATATTGGCTTCATAAAATGTGTTTGGGAGGGTCCCGTTTCTTTCTATTTCATGGAATAGTTTGAGTATTGGGATTAGCTCTTTTATAAATGTTTTATAGAATTCACTTGGAAAACCATCTGGCTCTGGGCTTTTTTTTTGGAGGGGGGGGTACTAGGGATTGAACTCAGGGACATTCTACCTCTGGGCTATTCCTCCAGCCCTATTTTTTATTCTTTATTTTGAAACTGAGTCTCACTAAGTCACAGAGTGCCTCACTAGGTAGCTGAGGCTGGCCAAGAACCCAGATCCTCCTGTCTCAGCCTCCTGAATGCTGGCATTACAAGTGTGCGCCACCACACCTGGCTTGGCCCTGGGCTTTTTGTTTGATGGTAAACTCTTTATTGCTATTTTTATTTCTTTGATTGTTATTGGTCGATTTAAGTTTTCTATATCTTCTTGACTCAATTTAGGAAGGTTATATGTATCTAGAAAATTGTCAATTTCTTGTAGATTTTCCATCTTGTTGGAGTATAGTTTTTGAAAATAGTTTCTGATGATCCTCTGTATTTCTACACTGTCGGTGGTACTATAACCTTTTTCATCTCTTATTTTGGTAATTTGGGTTGATTCTCTCTTTCTTTTGGTTAGGTTGGCCAATGGTTTATCTATCTTGTTTATTTTTTCAAGAAACCCGATTTTAGTTTTGTTGATTTTCTGTATTTTTTTATTCTCTATTTCATTAATTTCTGCTCTGATTTTCATAATTTCCTGTCTTCTGCTGATTTTGAGGTTAGACTGTTGTTGTTTTTCAAGGACTTTGAGCTGTGTCATTAAGTTATTTATTTGGTGGTTTTCCATTCTTCTTATGTGGGCACTCAGTGCTATAAATTTTCCTCTTAGTACTGCCTTCAAGGTGTCCCAGAGGTTTTGATATGTTGTGTCTCTGTTTTCATTGGTTTCTAGGAATTTTTTAATTTCTCCCCTTACTTCTTCTGTGACCCATTCCTCGTTCAGCAGTGTGGTGTGCAGTCTCCATGTGTTTGCATGGTTACTCTGGGTCTTCTTAGAGTTGATTTCTAGTTTCACTACATTGTGGTCTGAAAAGATGCAGAGAATTATGTTACATTTTTTGAATTTGCCAGTGCTCTCTTTGTGGCCCAGAATGCAGTCTATTTTGGAGAAGGTTCCATGTGCTGCTGAGAAAAATGTGAATTCAGCTGTAGTTGTGTGAAAAAGTCTATATGTGTCTAACAAGTCCATTTGGTTTATGGTATTATTTAGGTCTGAAGCATGTTTACTGACTTTTTTTTAGAAGATTGATCTAGTGATGTGAGAGGAATATTGAAGTCTCCTAGTATTAGTGTATTGGGATCTATGTGTGACTTTATATCATGTAGAGTTTGTTTTATGAAAGTGGCTGCACCTATGTTTGGGGCATAGGTGTTGATAATTGTTATTTCCTCTTGCTGGACTGTTCCTTTTACTAGTAAAAAATGACCTGCTTTGTCTCTTTTGATAAGCTTAGGCTTGAAATCTAATTTATTTGATATCATAGTTGCTACTCCTGCTTGTCTTTGAGTTCCATTGGCATGGATTACCTTACTCCAGCCCTTCACCTTTAGTTTGTGGGAATCTTTGCTTGTAAGGTGTGTTTCTTGCAGGCAGCATATAAATGGATTCTGGGTTTTAATCCATTTTACCACCTTGTGCCTTTTTACTGGGGAGTTGAGACCATTTATATTCAGTGTGATTATTGAGAGATGAATTTTAGTTCCTAACATTTTGAGTTTTGACTTCTGTTTGCGGTAGTGTTTGTTCTTCTTTGCTTAGTTGTTTGCTTCCTGCAAATTATTGTTTCTCTGGTTCTGACGTTTACTTGTTAATTCTTCTTTGTAGTTAATCTCTTTGAGTATTTTCTCTAGTGCTGGTTTGGAAGACATAAATTCTTTCAGTTTCTGTTTGTCATGGAAGGTTTTTATATCCCCATCAATTTTGAGAGAGAGTTTTGCTGGGTAAGAGAATCTTGGCTGCAAGTTATTTTATTTCAGAGTTTGAAATATGTTACTCCAGCCCCTCCTGACTTTCATGACTTGATTTGGGAGATCTGGAGAGATTCCAATTGGTTTGCCTTTAAATGTCACTTGGCCTTTTACTTTTGTTGCCTTTAGAATTCTCTCCTTAGCCTCTACATTAGTTAACTTGATTATTATGTGGTGTGGTGGCCCAGATCTCATCGATGTAAGATTCATACTGTCGAATTTTTTTTTCTTGATTATGTATAATGGATTCATTTTTGGAGTGGTCATCTTCTAGGAGTGATATTCTAGTTTCCATGTGGTCTAATCTACTACTTATAGTTTGTATTGATGCCTTCAATTCTATTATTGCATCTTTCACTTCCCTCAAGGCTTCTCTATGATTCCTACTTAGGGTGTTAGATTCTTTGTTTATTTGTTCCTTTATTTTTTTCCAGCTCTTTCTGCATTCTTTCTGGAACTTTTGTATCATTTCTATTATTAAAGATCTGAATTGATCTTCTGGTAATCTCTGCCATTCAGTGTTGTTGAGTTCTGTTACTGTGGGATTGTGTTGACTCATTGTTTCTTTGCTATTTTTCCTTCCCATGGTTTCCCTGTTCTTAAATTTATATCTTTGCTGCTCTTGCATGCTTTCTCTGAATTTATAGGTTTCTTATTTTTATTTTCTCTCTGTCAATGGTATCTTGTACTGAGTTGCAATTACTCTGGGACTTTTTCTGCCTACTCTTTTGGTGCCTTTAGTGGGTTTCAGGTGTTGATATCTAGGGTCTAGCAAAAGCTAACAAAGCAACCAATCCTCCGAACAAACATAGATAAATCAAAGCAATGCAAAGTGAAAACAGAGTAAAAACAAAACAAAACAAATAAACCAGAAAATAAAAAACAACAACAAGAAACAAAATAAAAAACCCTGCAAGTTTGTAAGAACAGAACTGATTTGGCCTCTGCAGATCTTTTGGGTAGATCTCTGCTACTTTGGCGGCTGGCAAAATGCCAACTGCCACTGCAGCTCTTTGTTTTCCCTGGTCTGCTTTCTGGGTTCTGATCAGCTGCTTTTGTTGCTTTGTTCACTTTTCTGCTGTTTTGCTTTTCTTTCCTTCCATCAAGAAACAGCTTTTGCAGCAGTTTTGATTCAAGCTCTGCAGTGCAGTTGATCACTGCTCCGGCTCTGGAGGGAGAGGTGAGCTGAGGTGGCCCCGTGCAGGCTTAAGCTGGTTGTACCACGCATTCCGGTCACTGTCGAAGGTGCCATGATATGCCACCTGGTTAGGATGTGGAGTTCAGGAGTTGCTTACTCCACTTCTGGTCACTGGGAATGCAGAAGGTCATTATATATTTCTTTGTTAGTAGACCCCACACCAAGGGCTGGCTCAATGGTGGCTGCCACTCTGTGGCGTGGCACCACTGCCATGCAGATGACCTTCTTTGCTCTCCCTGGTTGGCTTTCTGGATTCTGTTCAGCTGTACTTCAGTTTTTGTAGTGTTGTTCACTTTTTTGTTGCTTTCTTTCTTCTGTCAAGAAGTTGCTTTTATGGCAGATTTGAATCGAGCTCACAGCGCCTGATGAGAGGTGTCTCAATCCGATGCCAACTTCCCCGGGATTTAAGATTCTGTTATTCGGTTATACTTCAATCAAATATCTTGGGACATTGGTTGTTGAATGCTACTAACTTTAAGGCTCACTTGCAAGTGCAAATATTTGTTTCAATTCTATGTCAGAATCCTAATTCAAAGTCCATGAGCTTAAAGCTTCTTACTCCATTAGCAGAATTAGTGCTTTTTCTTTTCAGATATACCTTATTGTTTGGGTTCTGAGAATGTCCATACAAACTTAAATTTCTTGGGAAAACTTCAGAGTTTTTTTTGTTTTGTTTTGGTTTTTTTTGCAGTACTGGGGATTGAACTCAGGGGCATTCTACCTCTGAGCTATACCCCCAGCCCTAATTTTTATTCTTTATTTTGAAGCAAGGTCTCACTAAGTTGCGGAGTGCCTCACTAGGTAGCTGAGGCTGGCCGCGAACCCGGATCCTCCGGTCTCAGTCTCCCGAATGCTGGGATTACAAGCGTGCGCCACCACGCCTGGCTCACTTCAGAGTTTTTTTAAGTCTATAAAATTTGCAATCATCCTAGAAAAATTGAAGTCATTTGCATTTATATGTCCAAAGTTATATAATTTTGAGAAGTTCATTTGTACTGTCTCTCAATTTACAGCTTCATTTTGTAGACTAAAGCTTAAAACAAAACAAAACAAAAAATTTCTGCCTCTTGTAATCAAATCTGTTCGTTTCATAGTAACCTGACCCATATTACCTAATTCTGTTTGCCTGCCTTTTAGACCCTTTTTCTTCTTAGAAAACAAAGAAACTTCTGCCTCTTACTATTCAGATTTCTTCTGATCATATCCTTTGCCTACAATGCTTAACGGTGAGATGATCTAAGTGTACTGGGAAGACTGATTAGGAGTCTCTGCCCATCTCCCCATCTACACTGTGCTCCTGTGTATTCTCCCTACCACAGGTTCTCTCTACCCAACCAGCATGCGCATCGGGGAAGAGGGACGTCTGGCCGTGAACTTTAAGACGAAGGCTCAGTTCCATGGCTTGTTTGTGCTGTCACATCCAGGTGAGCCCTGTAATCCATTAACACAACAGGAATAGAGTGTTTCCATATTCACACAGGCTTCAGCTTGCTTCCCTGGTCACCGTGAAGCCTTGATTTCAAATGAATTTCCTATGTGCAATTATAGCCCTAGGCTTGACAGTGGTTCACCTCCATCTCCTCATCCACACCATTATCATCGTTAGGCAGACATTTAGAGAAAATGCAAAATATTGGATATATGTAAGAAAAAAATTCTACTGAGTTCAGTTGAAGTAGAGTTTTCCTTAATATGGGAATAACAATCTCTAACTTTGCTTTGCTTCCATTGTTAAAAAAAAAGAAAAGAAAGAAAACCTGTCGATTTGTTTAGCAAGTACTTCTTTGTGCCTCTTTTCTATGTACAATGAGAAACCTTTAAAATAGAGCCAGCAGCGGCACTTCACTTTCACGCTTAAGTGTAAGATGTGTTAACCAGCTGTGCTTAGTAAGGATTTGATAGGCAGTTTGATTTGCTGGGATGAACTTTGAATATTAATAAATCAGTGATCGATAAAGTTCTATGTTTAAGTGACATTTTATTACAAATAACTTATTTTTTATTTGACTTACCATATTACTAAACTGGTTTGCATGTTTGCTGGAGTATTAATTTCTTTTAGATTGTTAAGGGAAAATAGTTCACTTGCAATCTCCATATCCTTCCTCTTTCCGGGCGTGAACCCTAATGAAAAAAAAAATAAAGCTGAACATTCAGGAAGAGAAAGAGGGTGCTTGTGTCTTTTGAGACTGAGCTACAAGAAGTACAGAACCAAAAAGAATCGTTTGCTTCATTGTAATTGGAAAATGAAGATTTCCTGGTCTTTACAGTCCCTTCCACATGCCCACCTTTCTAATAAACTGAATCTTTGTTTAGTCCCTAATTGCAGGCAATCTAATTAAAATTAGATTCCATTCATAAATTGGGTTTGCCCATCTGTGCAGATGCTAATAGTTCAGCTCATAGGTTGGTGCACAATATGTGCATTCACATCAGCCTCATCGCTCTCCTCTCAACCCCTGGAAAGTAGCCCTGAGCACTTGGACACTTCTGCACAATTACCTTTTGACAGAATTATAGAGCAGAAAAGACACTGAAATGTGAATCAGATGTCACACATCCTATCTGTTTGGTCTTTGGAGAGTCACATAGTCATTATTGGCCCAGCTTCTCCATCTGTAAAATGAGGGTCATCATAACAACCTGCAGAACTTTGCAGACTTATTATAAGAATAAAAGCAAGTAATATGTGATAAGGTGCTTTGGAAACTCTTAAGCTGCCACACACACTTTCCATTTAACTACTATACCATTATTGTTACGGTTGTTAACTACTGTACCATCATTGTTATTATTTTTAACTACTATACCATTGTTATTATTATTGTTTACTATGCCGTCATTGTTATTATTACTGGTACTCTTCCAGCATCCTTTACCAGCTCAATGATCATGTCAGCTGATCATCCAGGCCTGTCCTTCTCCCTCCGGCTTGTAAGGAGTGAGCCAACCTATAACCAGCCTGTACAGCAATGGAGCTTTGTCTCTGACTTTGCAGTAAGTGACTAAGACTCACTTAATTTTCCTTCTCTGCTGCCTTCTGATTGGATCTTGGATTTTTATGTGAAAACTATAAATGCCTTCTCTCCTTCTCAAAGGTACGTGACTACTCAGGAACCTATACTGTAAAGTTGGTGCCATGCACCACCCCATCCACTCAGGAGTACCGACTGCCAGTCATCTGCAACCCCAGAGAGCCTGTCACCTTTGACCTTGACATCCGATTCCAGCAGGTGTGTCTCATAGAATTATCTGTAGCTTGAAAAGGTCATTTTAGTTAAAGTCTTGGTTTACTTTGATCAGAACATTTGTTTCCACACATGGATGACTTTAATTATTGTATGCTGAGAAAAAAGGAAGTCAGATAAGAAGGAAGCAATGAAGGAAAGAAGGAAGCAAGAATTGTCTTTTACCTGCTGTTAGTTCCGGATATAAAAATCCATAGTTTAAGTGCACACAAGAGTTATTTTTCTCTTATCTGATGTTGTTACCTCCTGCAGTTTGCTACCCTGGAGATTTGAGAACTTTTCCCCAGAGTTCTTCTGTACCTCTTCATCTTGTTCTTAATCTTTAATGAGAATGAAAGTCATGTAGTTCAAGTCATGTCAAAATACCTAATTGCTATTATGTGTTTAAAAACGTGATAGTAACTTGTTTTTATGTGGTACTAGGGATTGAACCCAGAGGAATTCTACCTCTGAGTTACACCTCCATCCCTACTTTATTTTTTATTTTGAAACAGGGTTTCACTAAGTTTCCGAGGGCCTAAGTTTCTGAGGCTGGCTGAGAACCTGCAATCCTCCTGTCTCAGCTTCCCATGTACTAGGATTACAAGCACTCACCACTGTGCCCAGCTGGAATAGATAGCATCTTTTGTCACCATATTTACAAGTCCTTTATATGCCTAAATAAACCAGTATAAAAAGCTTAAGCAATGTTACCTAGTCTCATTCGAAAAGATGACTGAATCCCACCAGTTCTGCCTTCTCAAGAAGGACACAATGAACATTACAATTCCCTAAGTTGGTACTGGGGATATAGCTCAGTGTGGTAGTGCACTTGTCTAGCATGCTTAAGTCCCTGGGTTTGATCCCTGGCACCACCAAAATAAATTTTTAAAATTTCCCTAAGTCAGTTTGGTTGCACATGAAAACCTCAATGCAGTATTTAGTATCTATGTGGCAGTATACAGTGACTGTGTGTGTCTGTGAACAGCATGATGTGCATTTGTGTCTCATCAAAACTGTTGTCAAAACATAAAAGGGCTTTTAACCTTGGGTTTAGGTCAGTGATCCAGTGGCAGCTGAGTTTAGCTTGAATACCCAGATGTACTTACTTTCTAAGAAGAGTCTCTGGCTGTCTGATGGATCCATGGGATTCGGACAAGAAAGTGATGTTGCTTTTGCCGAAGGTACTGCTTTACTAAGGAGAGGGTAGCTCTCTTTGTCTTGTGTATCTGTAGTGCTTTGTTTTCTTGTGGGTTTGAGAATATAAGTGAGTCTTTGGCTTGTGTGAGGAGTCACTGAAATTGGTTGTATGTCACTGAGTGAATTTTTATTTATTTTTATATTTATTTATTTATTTATTTTGATACTGGAAGTTGAACTCAGAGGCATTCTACCGCCAAACTACATCACCAGTCCATTTTTTTTTTTTTTTTATTGGAAACAGGGTCTCGAAAAGTTGCTGAGAACCTCACTAAGTTACTAAGGCTGGCTTTGAACCTGTGATCCTCCTATTTCAGCTTCCCAAATACTAGAACTACAGGTATTCACCACCACACCTTGCTGGATGGATTTTTTTTTTTTAATTCTGGAGAAGTTAACCTCTATATCCTTTGACTTTGGAACAAGTTTGTGGATTATTTTCTTGAATTCTTTTAAATTTTCATAGACTACAAATACTGCAGCTATATGAGACTGTAAATGCCTCATAAGCATTTTTTGGGGGGAGGGGTGTACTGGGATTGACCCCAGGGAAGTTCTACCTCTCAGATACACCCCCAACCCTATTTTATTTTGAAACAAGGTCTCACTAAGTTTCTGAGGGCCTCACTAAGTAGCTAAGACTGACTGAGAACCTGCAATCCTCCTGTTTCAGCCTCCCAAGTACTGGGATTACAGGCACTCACCACCATACCCAGCTCACAACAAACATTGTTGTAATCTTTTTTGATGGTGTGTACTCAGCCCCTAGCAAAATACCTATCACACCCCAGGGGTTCAGTAATAGCTGCACAATACATGACTAAATACCAGGGGTGTTCATTAAACTCTTTCAAATGCAAATAAAGTGAATTAGGCTGTTTTATTGATGTTTTCTTTTTTAGTGTTATTTTGTGTTGTATTAGTCTACATCTCACCAACTAATTAATTTGTGTAAACTGGACTTCACCCACAAGGGGATGTTATGGGTTTTGGCTTATTTGTTTGTTTGTTTGGTTGGTTGGTTGGTATAGTACTGGGAATTCTACCTCTGGGCTCTCTTATTTTTTTTATTTATTTTTTTAAACTTTGGGTCTTACCAAATTAATGAGCTTGTCCTCGAACCTGTAATTCTCCTGTCTCAGCCTGCCAATTACTGAGATTATATGCATGCACCATGGCACCCAGCTCACATGGGGATATTATAGATGTCAAATTATAGGCTAGACTTTCAGATTAAACTCACTAGTGGCTGAACATCTGAGATTCTATACCTCTTCAGTCACTTGTAGTAATTCTGCAAAGTAATCTTATCTGAGGCCTGGGAATTGAGATCCTGAAGCTTATACAAAAAGGCCTTCCACATTTGGTAACTGATCAGGGGGTGAAGGAAATAATCTCTGGGTTATTATCCTCATAAACCATTTGCAGTGTCTTACAGAGACAATCTACCATACAATAGAAATAACGTTTCCACATCTGTTTCAGGTGATATAATTTATGGTCGTGTCATGGTAGATCCTGTCCAGAATCTAGGTGACTCCTTTTACTGCAGCATTGAGAAGGTTTTCCTGTGCACCGGAGCCGATGGCTATGTTCCCAAGTACAGTCCCACAAATGCAGAATATGGCTGCTTGGCCGATTCTCCTTCGCTCCTATATAGATTTAAAATTGTGGTAAGTAGTTGCAGCTTCTTTGTCTTCATATTTTAAACAATATCATCATCCTTTTAAATTAAATCAAATAACAACACTTGAAGTTAATTTGTACTTACACAAAACTAATAAAACATTCAGCTCTTGCAAAAGTTGGCATTATCTGTAGCAATCATCATTTTCCTTTAATGCTTAAAGGACAAAGCCCAGCCAGAGACACAAGCTACCAGCTTTGGAAATGTCCTGTTTAATGCCAAACTGGCAGTAGATGACCCTGAAGCCATTCTCTTAGTGAATCAGCCTGGATCTGATGGATTTAAAGTCGACTCAACACCACTCTTTCAGGTAGGCCCCAAAAAAGCTCACAAGAGCTGTGTAACTGCAGGCAAGTTGCTTAACACTTTGGTCTCAGATGTCTCATATATAAATATTTATAGTAATATTTACAATAGTAATATTTTACATAGTGAATAGGAGCATTTAATAAGATAATGCATTCTTTATATCCTAGCTATTATGGTTTTATTAATGTCCTAATATTATTTTTAGAGTAGGTATAATGAAGGCTTTTATTCAGTCCAAAATATAAAGTTGAATCAGACAGTTGGTAATTTATTTTTCTGATTCAAAACTTCCTTCCTGGGGACTTTTTGTGACCATCCTTTTAGAGTGGTCTTGTATGAACTAATGAGCTCATAAGAGTAATCATGCACAGCATATAAAACCTCTAACCTCAAAGATTCCATAAAGCAAGATAGAAGATTCTGACCCAGAGACAGAAAGTGAAGAAGGATGCAGGTAGTCGCAACACTGAGCAGACAAATATTCAGAGATCTGCTTACATTGGGAATCCTTGAGGGAGCAAAATATACCCTTTAGAATGTGTACAGAAAATTATACATATAGGATTTGTAAGAATGTACCTTTGCATTCTGAGTATTTTCAAACAAGAAGTTAAAGTGTGTGTGTGTGTGTGTGTGTGTGTGTGTGTGTGTGTGTGTGTGTGTGTTTTCAATGCTGGGGATTGAACCCAGGGCCTCTCTCATGCTAGGCAAGCACTCTGCCACTGAGCTACATCCCCAGCCCTTTTCATTTATTTTTACTATTAACTCTCAAATCATCTAACTTCTCTAAATCCTGAATGCTTAAAAGAGTCATTAGAAAAAAAAAATCCCTCCTTTTCCAAGACCCTGGAAAAGTTTGACTTTACATGTAAATAAGCAGCAAGACCTACTGAAAAAGAATCCTGAGGTTCAAGCATTAGTCCTGCATCTTCCACTAACTGGTTGAGTGAGACTGAGCCAGGCACTGAACTTGCTGTGTATTCTTATTTACTCATTTTTTTAAAGGAATAAGCCAGACTGTGTAATATAAAAATTCTTTGCAGCTCTTACATTCTGTGACTGCAAATACCCAATATTCATCAGTACATGCTCCCTTAAGAATTGCACAGAACATATTATGGCCTGCTTTATACAAAGTCGTGCACATAGTACGCATTCAAAAATAATGAGCAAATTAACTCTGCAGACTAAATTATCATTTATCAAATTATCTCTGCCATTAAGCTTTCTTGTGAATGAATTAGGTTGGCATAGAATCTGATCTCCTAACAAGCAGGCTGTGTTTTCCAGGTTGCTCTGGGCCGGGAATGGTACATACACACCATCTATACAGTCAGATCAAAAGACAATGTCAACCGAGGTATTGGCAAAAGGAGTGTGGAGTATCATTACCACTCTCTGGTGCATCAAGGGAAGCAACAAATAGCTACCACAGGCAGGAAGAAGCGAGAGGTCAGGAGCACACCCCCACTGGCATGGGAAATCGGTGCTGAAAACAACCGTGGGACGAACATCCAGCACATTGCTCTTGACCGCACCAACAAGAGGCAGATCCCAGCTGGGAGGATTCCTCCAGATGGTGTCCTGCCCAGGGAGCTCAACAGCCCCAGCTCCGAGTTCAACTTGGTCACTGTCATGGGAGGCGTCGCAGTGGGACTACTCACAGTCTGCCTCACCGTCCTTACAGTGATGATATGCAAGAGCAAAAAGAGTGCCAGGGGCAAGGACACCCCAAAAGGCTCCGGAAGCAGCGAGCCCATGATGTCCCCACAGGCCCAGCATTGTGACAGCTCAGAGGTGTGATGATGGCGACAGGTGGAAGTCAGCCTTCCTTGAGTGCCTCGGAAAAGACAATAGAACCCCAGATACTTCTGACAGACAGCAGAGACTTGAGACTTTGTGATGAAGCTGCTCAGAGAACCCAACTGTACTGATGTGCTTTGATTTAAATTCTGTTGACTTTCCTATGCAGCAAAGGACAAATTCAGACCACATCTTTCCTCTTGTCTGGAAGGCATCAAGGAAGGATCCACAGGTGCACAAAGCCATGGATGGACAGCAAGGAATGTACTTTTTTATCTTGGGCATGTTCTCTACACAGTGGAGATGAACCTGTTCAAAGGTGCTAACAGACTCTCTCAGGAGTTTAAGAGGAGTCTATTGTTATGTTAGTGTGAACTTTGAAGGTGCAATTATCACAGTGTTTATGCATCATATAACTAATTATTACTAGAAGGGTTTTACTTGGTAGTCTGCAAGAATTATGAATGCATCGTTCATTATGACATGTTTTCTAATAGGCAAAGACAGCATAGAATTATGACCAGGGCTAGCTCAATCCATGCATGGCCATTTCTACTATTTGGGAAGGAGTAGAAGGAAAGATAAACAGAAGAGAATTCATTTGGATTTGAATTGCTTCTCATCCTCCTCAGACCCTTCTTGCTTGATTTCCTTGTTTAATGTAAAATTAAACCAAAGAATATGTTAATTCTAGATGAGGATTTTTAGGGAGACTGCTCTGTTTTTGGTATATAGAAAGTAATTGCCTGGTAATATACCTTACTGGTGCTCAACCTTTGTGGGAAATGAGAGTATTGGTGACATTTTGATGATGAAGAAATGCCAGTTATATTCACTACAAGACAATGTTCTGTTCAGAACTGAGCCTAGATATTTGCAGTATTGAACCCATAAATGATAATGAGAAACATCTTTACGGGTGGTGAAGGGTGAAAGTAGTATTTATTGATATAATATGTATAACCAGAGTGCCTTTGACACATACTTTGTAGGATAAAAGAACATTTCAACAGATGACAAATGAGGGTAGTCCTCCAAGTAGTGTAGCAACACAAGAACATTCAGAACTTAAATCAGTCACAGGATATTTTAGATTTCTAACCAGCATCTGGTCCAAAGGATGGGAATCTCTGCAGCTATCATTCCAGAATCTTGAAGTGGACTTCCTTGGCAAGCCTCCCATAGCCTTTCTGCAGATATGCATTTTTAACAAATGGTAGAAGTTTGATTGGAAAGGGAAACTCTCAGTAACTTAATGATCAGTCTTCCAAAATCCAGGAAACATGTTTTGAAAAAAATAAAGTTAGGAGAAAAAGAAGGATGGCTAAAGAACAATCCTCAGCTATTTCCTGGAAACCTCTTCTACTTCTAGCCATAGCCTGGCCAAGCTGCACATTCTGGAGGAATGGAGATTTTTGGAAGGCACATGTCTTCTCTGGTCATACTTGTGCATCCTCATTTGGTGTCTCTGAACACCAGCCATCTCCTGACCGAGAAATGGAAGTGATGCTGGTATTGGGAGAGGTCAAAAGTTCCTGATACTTGCCTCCCTTCTTTTAGGCAGCTTTGCACTTCACATTCAGTCTTTTAAAGAATAGACTAGCCAAGTTGGTGGTGCATACCTGTAATTCCATTACTTGGGAGGCTGAAACAGGAAAATTAAAAGTTCAAAGCCAGCCTCAACAACCTAGCGAGACCCTGTTTTAAAAAAAAAAAAAAAAAAAAAAAAAGCTGAGGTGTAACTTGGAGATAGAATGCCCCTGGGTTAAATCCCTGGTACCAGAAACAAAACAAAAGGAAAAGAATAGATTATAATATCCTTTCGTTGAGGGTTTGCAAATTTTACCTACAGAGAAAGGAAATAAATAAAAAAATACTGTACAGCCCAGGAGTTCATTTATCAAACCAAGTATTGATACTTTCTTAATTATTCCCCTTCCTGTTGCTTTTCCTTCTGGCAGGTGCTCAGCTACAGCTTTGGCTACCTCATACCTCATAATTTGTATGGGAATTAACATGAATTAAGCAGTTTCAAATAGTGCATGTACTTTTTACTACTTAATATTGGGTTTAATTTAAATAGACTGTTGGAGCATGTATTTATTCTCTATCAGCTTTCTGATAGTTCAGTAGTTAAGAGCTGCAGAGCCCAACTAATATGCATCTTCAGGTTTTCCTGACAAGTGAATATAGTAGTCGGTGAATTATTGTTATAACAAGTCTATTTTGAGTCTTTAGGCTAGGCTGCTTTTACACCAAATTTTTCTGTACAGTGCATCAGTCTAAGGAGGCTTCTGTCTACAATTTGGAGAGCTTATTAGATACATAACAACTCTATTCTTCCCTAACCAAAAGAAATTTCTCCCTCTCTGTTCATCCCTTCTCTTTCTCCCCTCTTCCCTCTTCTCCCTTCCCTTTGTCCTCATGAAAAAGAAGGGAGTCTGTGGGGGCAGGTATAGCTTTCTTAAGTATAAATGACTTGTATTTTTGTGTCATTTTTTAAATATCTACTTAGTTAATATGTGATTCAATATACATTAATGTGTGTGTGTGTGTGTGTGTGTGTGTGTGTGTGTGTGTGTGTGTGTATCTGTACTCGTGTGGGCTGTACTGGGGGTTGAACCCAAGGGCATTCTTTTCTACCTCTGAGCTATACCCCCAGCCTTATTTATTTTTTTATTTTGAAACAGGGTCTTGCTAAGTTGCCATGTGGTCATCTCAAACCTGCAATCCTCCTGTCTCAGCTTCCTAAAGATTTACAGGTATGAGCCAACATGCCTGGTTTACATCAGTCATTTTAAAAACTGTTTTAACTAGGAAAAACAAAGCAAAATTTTTGTTAAATAAAACAGACCCTTATTCTCGGTATTTTGTTTTTAAAGAACTATGCTCGTATTATCACAACAAATACATAAAATAACTTGCCATTGAGAACAGATCATGAGCAATAATAGCTCTTTCATTACTCAGTACTTCTTGAATCAAGGCCATGTTTATACAATATAGTAAAAACAAAAACAAAAACATTATTTCAGTTGGTGGCTCTCCTAAGTATATGTAAAGCATTAAAATACATAAGTAGATTTTAACGATGGTCTCATTTAATTTATTCCTTTTCATTTCCTCAGTTAACACTTACTGAATGCTCACCTAGGGTTGAATAATCATTAACATTCTTAGACACTACATCGGAACCAAGCTACTTATCCTGTCCTCTGTCAGGTTATACTCACATAAGGCTCTTTCTGTAGACTAAAAGTGGCAGGACTCACATTAGAATCTCTTCAGGACTATGCTTATCTGTCATATCACAATTTTAAAAACTCTCTAAAGCACCAATGTTAGAGTCTACCTTTTTCATCTAAAAGAATCCCATAGAAAATATTTAATCCAATAATTTAATGGAACTGATCTTCACAATCCCACACAGAGGAAGTACACTGTGGGTCTAGGCAGGGGGCAGGGCGCGGGGGAAGGGGGATGGGTTTTCTATTTCTCTTTAGTGAATAGTGGGTACTTTATTCCAAGAATGGGGTGCAGCTCATGAGTTCTTCCCCCTTTAGCACCATCGGCACCTCTGAAGTCCACCCTCTCACCAGCATCCCCATGTTTGAACAATTTCAGTAAAAATCAAGTAGGAGTCTGCTGCTGAGCTACTGCATAATGCTTGTGTCAAGGACCTACTGGAGGCTCGATCTGAATGGATTTTATTTTGTGAGCAGCAAAAGAGCCTTATCGTGTCATCTTGCCTCCAGTTCTTCTCCAGGGCACCATTAAAAATGAAAATAGACCTGTGTAAAAATGATGGCAAGCCCCCTTCCTCATATTATCAATGCTAGGAGTTAAAATATTCTAGGGTCAATGAAGGGAAAGTACCAATATTAGATCTAAATATAGTGACATTTCTACTTTAAACATTGGAAATTTTGTTTTGAAAATATCTTTAATATTATCTTGGAAGTCAGTTCAATCCTTTAATAGGAAAAAGAAAAAATACTGTTAGAGATGCAAATACTTTACAAACTGGTAGTTTTCATAATTGTATTATTTTGAAAACAAGCATATTTCCATTCTTTGAAATGCTTTCAAACAATAATAAAAGGATGAAAACAAATATCTTCAACTATATCGCAGAAGAATGGAACGCAAATATTCAGTGGGTCTGACTTAAGACTCAGAAATGTGTAATTTGGCAGGAAACTATCAATATTATCACATGCACACATATACACACATAAAAAACCAACATCTCATTTTTAGGTAGAGATGGCCCTAAAGACAGTTCTTATTAAAATAACTCATATGATTATTTTAAGGTCAACAGAAAGGTCATTTATAAACACCTTTTATCTGGGAATCTTTTGACATTAGTTCAAAGATTAATATATTTCCTTCAGATATTTTCCTAAAACTAATTCTATTATTGCATAATAATGACAGAGGTTTTTCAGAAAGTGTTATTCATAGGTTCAAAATATCCCTTCCTGTCTATTTCTTCCCTTTTCCCTATAAAGAAACAAAAGACCTTGAGATTTGCACAGGTATTTTGATAACAGACTTTAAAATAGAATATAACATTTTCTTTTTTTGCCCACCAAAGAGATTACATGGAAAACCTTTGAATAAGGAAAGAAAGCTAATTCTCTTTTGAACAAAAGTTGACAAAACCAAATGTACTAAAATGAGTCTCTCTCTTTTGATTTAATTTATTGGGAGGGAAATCAGAATATTAGATTTGCAAACCTTTTAACAGTTTTGCTTTCTTCCTTGTCTTTCAAATGCATTTAACTTCTTCCCATGTGCGTCTTTTTAAAATATTTTCTTTTGCTAAAGAATAACAACAAACTGTCCCAGCAATGACATCTAGTTTACTTTCTTCTCTATCTCTGTCTTTTCTTTCTCTTCTTTCTTTCCTTCCTTCTTTCCATCCTTTCTTTCTTGCTTCCTTTGAACTCAGTAGAGTAGGTGTTCTTCTGAGATTTCTTTTTCATTCTTCCAGTAATGCTTCCCTTCCTGTTGTGAAATCACTACCAACCAACTACCTTCACTCTGTACTTAACATCCTCACCCATCAGAAACCTGGAAAGTCCTTGCAGCATTTATGCCGTGTCCTTTCTGTATAAATGCTAAATCTTAGGGGTGAAAGAAAAAACAACTCCCTGCCAAGATCAAAAGCATCATATTGAATAATGACAATCTGTGCCTTGTTGTTTTTTTTTTCCATTAGTGGGAGTTCAGCCTTGACATTTTAGATGTAAAAAAAATCTCATTAAGGATTTCATTGAGTAAGAATAAAAGGACAAAGATCACATATATGTAGGTCTTTGGGATGATTAAATGCTTTGCAATGAAATCAGTAACCAAAAAATATTAAAATGTTAACAGCATTGAAGGTTTTAAATTATAATTATTAAGCTGGATGTGGTGGAATACACCTATAACCTCAGTACTTGGGAGGGTGAGACAGGAGAAGTGCAAGATTGAGAACAGCCTCAGCAATTTAGTGAGACTCTCAGCAACCTATCAAGACTGTGTTCCAAAATAAAAAATAAAATAGGGCTGGGAGTGTAGCTCAGAGGTAGAATATCCTTGGGTTCAATCATCAGTACCAGTTATATAGTTATATATAACTATCAATATATAACTATATATAATTATTAAATGCATGACGCTGTTTTACTATCAGACAGCACCTTCATGATCACATGGCCACTTGAACTAGCCAGATAAATTTCTGACATGTACATTTACTTTTTCCAATGTTTAGATCATCCTCTCACATAATAATTGTCAATATTGTGCCTTCAAAAGGAGGAGGAAAAAAAAGAATGTTTTTAAAAATAAAAAGCATTATTAAAAGTTACTCAAAATATAGAGAAATAATCACTGGTAAGAATAGGATATTATTTCTGTCAGGGCTAGAATAAAGCACAATACAAAAATTAGTACAAAGCAGAGTCTTTCCCTGTGGCTTCAGCAACTCAAGTTTTTGGCAAGATATTTTTAAAGCCCATTTGTGTATTAGAGAAAACTCTATCCTGAACAAGGAGCTGTGTGTTTTATAATTATATTAAGTGCTTGCTTCCTTCCCAAGTGCCTTCCATAACACTTAGTAAATTTATATTTATCTAGTTACTAAGTGACATATCTGTGTGTAATTGATCTGTCTGCAGAACTTAATAGCCTTTGTTATTTTCCCATGGGAATTCCTCAAAAACCAACAGGGTCTAGTTCCTTTTTACATATATTTGCTAAGTTACTACATATTTGCTGGATATGAAAGCTTATTCCTGGGAATCTAATTATGCAAATAATGTGGAGTCATCCAGTCTTAAGACCATGTCTAAAATAACTCTCACTACTATTTGTGTTTCATAACTACACCTGTTTTCCTTCAAAGTTTATCATGTGTTTAACATAAATAAAGCGCATATAAATATGAATATGTTCAAATGGCAAAGTTATTGTGATGCTTTCCGTTACACAGAGTTTCTACAGTCCATGCTGCATGTCAATTACTTTTGTTCTGGCCCTGGAGCCTGGCGCTCATGCAGGCCTCTGGACTGGGTCATGTGCTCCAACTACCACCCTGAAAATGGTGGTAAATATTTGCCACTCCTCAGCAGGGTGTGCCCAACTGGTGCCTGCCCTCCAGTTGGACAGGGTGCACATGCATCCTTGAGGTCTGCTCAGGGCAATGCCTATTTAAAGGAAGCAACATATTTGGAGTAACTAATCCTATGTTCCAGGGTAACTAGACCCTGCTGTAGTTAGAAAGCCCTGCCCAGCTCCGCCGATGAAAAAGAATCCACCAATCTGGTCTCTGCCGTGCACATGAACTGGTCGTCCTTCTGCAAACCTCAGCTGAGTCAGTGGTTATTTAATGTAGCATAAGGTCAGATATTTAACATGAGGCCGATGCTATATAATACCAAAGGGCATGAGTAAATAATAGTGTGATCTAACCAAGGCTAGATGACAGAGGAGAGAATCAGAAAATCTCTCTCTCTCTCTCTCTCTCTCTCTCTCTCTCTCTCTCTCTCTCTCTCTCTCTCTCTCTCTTCTCTGCCACTGGCTTACAGCTCTGTTACCTGGTCCCAAGATACTTCTTACATGAATCTGCTTTGGGAACAGAGTCACATAGTTCCTAGGAGAAGGGCCAGGACCTGATCAACTCCGCGTGCTGTGGTTGGGATGTAGTTTGTCAGTGTTGAGGGCAATGTTGAGAGGTGGTAATACCTTTAAGAGGTGGATCACTGGGGTATAAGGTTAACTCTCAGAAACTGTAGCTCTCATGGGCAAATATTAGTACTTGCAAGAGTAGGTTACTATAAGTGGGCATGGACACCTTCCCTGAATCTCTTTTCTGCTGGCCACTTTTACATGTGACCCCCGCTCTGTGATGGGGTACGTCTAGTGTGATGTAGCCAGAAGGCCATCACCAGAGGCAGAAAATTAGGACCACCTGATCTTAGACTTTCAGCCTCCAAAACTGTGAGCTAAATAAACCTCTTTTCCTTATAAAGTACTCAGTCTTGAGTATTTTATTATAGGAACAGAAAATGAACAAAGATATTTAGTTGTACCCAGAACCGGAGTAGTAAAGATAAAGACTTTCATAATAAAGTCAAATTAGTGAAATTTTAAAATATTTCTTCCCCTCTCTTAAGTAGGACTCAAGTCCCTCAGAAAAGGGTAAAAGAAAAGAGCACCACGTGGACAGGGATGGTGAGTTTTCTGTTTCTGCTGCATTCAGTCTCTGGGGCTGTTGATCTGGCCATGACAGGTGCTCTAGGAGCTATGCCCATGGAAAGTGGACTCGGAGGAGTGAGGCCCAGGCAATTTAGGGGAAATCTGGAATAAATGGTGTTTGGGACATCAAACCACAAAAACTCCTGTCTCCTTGCCAAACACTCTATTTAATTAATAGGCCTTTTCTACAAGGCAGAGAATAAATTGCTCAAACATCCAAAATCCCTCAGAAGGGATTTCAATTATTTGGATTTCTTTCTAAAACAACATTAAATACTAACGTTTCCTGCAATCAACATTCTTTCCACAATCTGCTAATGAGTTGGTTTTCTTCCATTTTCAAAGACCCCTACCATCTGCCCTGTTCCACCTCCGCATGGAAGGACAGGCAGATAGATGTACAGCCAGGCTTCCTGAACGTAACTGGGCATCTGCTTCTCCCCCTTGAAGTATCTGCCTCCTTTGATACCTAGGATGATTGGCAAGGATGCCTTCCATTAGCATTTAGCATTTTTATTTTCTAATTTGCAGTGAGCACTGAGTAAGGCTTTGTAAGACTTTGTGTTGGTTTTTCTTCTTAACAGAGATATTACAAAGCTGCAAGCAAGCAAAAAAAAAAAAAAAAAGTCATACTAACAAAAAATTTCTCATCCTGAAAATTGAAAAGAAAAAGAAAACAAAACAATTTAAAATCTGTTTCTTTCACTAGGCTATCTTTTTTTTTTTTTTTTTTTTTTTTTGTGGTACTGGGGATTGAACTCAGGGGCATTCTACCTCCGAGCTATACCCCCAGCCCTATTTTTTTTAATTCTTTATTTTGAAACCGAGTCTCACTAAGTTTCGGAGTGCCTCACTAGGTAGCTGAGGCTGGCCTCGAACCCGGATCCTCTGATCTCAGCCTCCCGAATGCTGGGATTACAAGCGACTAGGCTATCTTAAGCCATGAGAACTATGGCTTCCAGAAAAAGATTTATAAGTCTGCAGGTCCAGAATGGAAGCGGAGGCAGGATGCTGCTGCAAGGGGAGGGCAGTTAGTGTTCACGTTCTTCTATGTCACAGGGAAACAGAGCACCTGGGTCTGATCCCAGGTCTCCCAGATTCCAGTGTTCCCAGCATCAGTCAAGCACCCTGACTTTTATTGGAAAGAAGATCGATCTGGAGATATGACTTCCTTCAACACCCAACAAAAGGACAAAAATAAATAAAATGCCCAAGGGTTGGCTCAAGTCTTTTGTGAACTGATTTCAGAGAGAAATTCTGCCTTTTTATTTCTCAGGTTTCTCACAGATATTGAAAAGAGGGGGTAAATGATGTGATAGTGGTGTTTAGTTAAGAGAACAGAGACCATTTGACAGCATCTCAGAGAGCCTGGAGAAGACCAAGCAATTCTGACCTACAAAATGGACATTTTATTGATTCCATGAGAGGGGTTATCTTTGCAGAAGCCTGGACCCTGTTTAGGCTGGATTCAGAGAAATTAAGTTTCACAAAAGTTCTCCAGATGAAACACTACACTGTCATGGTAGATGTGAATTGCATTTTATTTTTTCCTAGCACTACAATGTACACCTCTCACTTAAAAGATAGAAATAAAGTGTGGGACAGTCCTCCTGTTGTTTGGCTTCCAGGGATTTATCATCATTTTCTGATTTAATGATGTTTACGAGCACCATTGAATTCCACATGTTGGGAATCTACCATGTTGGTTCAACACTGAATTTAGAAGACCTACATTACCTAAATTTTACATATCAGGAAGAGAAACTGGGTGTGGTGGCACACACCTGTAATTCCAATACTTGGGAGGCTGAGACAAGAGGATTACAGGTCAAAGTCAGCCTGAGCAACTTAGGGAAACCTTGTTTAAAAATTTAAAATAAATAAAATAAAATAGGGCTGGGGGTGTGGCTTGGAGGCAGAATACCCCTGGGTTTAATCCCCAGCACCACAAAAAGAAAAAAAAAAAAAGATCTTTATCACCAGTCATGAAATGCAATAGACCAGCAAATGCAGTAAAATTATTCAAATGCTATTTTTCTCTACCTTGGCTGCATATTTTAGCATTATGTGTTGAATGTCATGATCACACTTCATCTTAATTAAATCCCAAACTCTGGTTTCTGGTTCTTAAACCTCCCCAGATTGTTTTAAAGGTAGCCAAGGCTGACAACTTCCAAACAGGCATCTGGAGAGCTGTAGATGGTGACATCATTTAATCAGCACTGAGGCACATATTGCCAGATCATGGGCCTAGACTCACTCGAAGTAGGGTTTATCTGTTTGCGGGCTCTGTCATAACAAAAAGTCACTGACTGGGCGACTTAAAAAGCAATTGACATCACAATTCTAGAGGCTAGAAATACAAGATCAAGATATTTTCAAGGAGCCAAGTGTCATGGTGTACCCCTGTAATCCGATTACTTGGGAGTCTGAGACTACAGAATCGCAGGTTCAAGGCCAACCTCAGCAACTTAGTGAGACCCTCAGCCATTTAGTGAGACCCTGTTTCAAAATAAAAAGGGCTGACGGTGTTGCCTGGAGGTAGAATGCCTCTGGGTTCAATCTCCAGTACAAAAAATAAAGATGACTTCAGGATAGATTTTTTTAGGCCTCTCTCCCTGGCTTGTAACCATTCTCCACTCAGGGCAGAGCTGCCTAAGAGAATAGGTGTTCTGAAGGAAGATAGAGAGTCCAATTATGAAAGGTGGGACTTTTTTTTTTTTTTTTTTTTTTTTTTTTTTTTTTTTGCAGTACTGGGGATTGAACTCAGGGGCATTCTACCTCCAAGCTATACCCCCACCCCTATTTTTTATTGTTTATTTTGAAACCATGTCTCACTAAGTTGTGGAGGGCCTCCCTAGGTAGCTGAGGCTGGCCTCGAACCCGGATCCTCCAGTCTCAGCCTCCCAAATGCTGGGATTACAAGCGTGCACCACCATGCTTGGCTAGCCCTTTTTATTTTGAAATAGTGTTTCACAAAGTTGCTGAGGCTGACTTTGAACCCACAATCCTTCTGTCTCAGCCTCCTAAGTACTGGAATTGCAGGGTGCACCCCCATGGCCAGATAGGAAATTTATGTTAAAGGTTTAGAAGAAATAGATATGAGGTAAAAGGTGGGGGGGGGCGGCAACATTCAGTGTGTAAGATGAACAGCAAGAGCAAAACAGAAGGATCTTGCTTCTCACCCTCTTGTTCCCCATTTAGGACTCTAGGTGTCACCTGTCAGGGGTTCCTGCCTCAAGGTAGGCCACAGCCAGGTACCCTTAGGGACCAGTGTGTGTGACACCAACAAGCACCAGAAATTGGGTTGACCCAAGATTCAATGTGCCATTAGAAGGGCTGGTCTTCCCTGCCACTCTGTTGCTTTGTGATTGAATACTGCTGTCACCTCTTGTCTCTGTAACATTGGTAGTCATTTCACTTCTCTGGCTCTTAATTCCCAGTGTGTCATAAGCTGTGATTCAAAGAGACCCGAGATTTTCAAAAGTGACCATGGTGAAGTGAAATTGGAATGGGGAGAAAACAGGGATCTGCAGATGGAACCCTGGGCCCTCCTTCCCATCGCAACAAGAGCAGCTCCCTGTTTATTACTTGCACATACTGGCTTTGAGTTCTTGTTTAAAGAATGCTTCAAGGTTCAAAACTCCCTAGGCTAGGTGACCTCCAGGGTCTTCTCCAGGTTTCACCAACACTGCTTCTAGTCCAGACTTCCTTCCCAGCCACCTCCTCCTCAGCCCTTCCACTGTCTCCTGGCAGCTTAGTGTCCCTTGGCATGACCACTGACTATAATTGTCATTTAGCTGATAAGCACTTTTTGTGGTCAGACTGTCTATGTCACTCCAGAATTCATATCCTGAAATCCTAACCCTCGAGGTGATGGTCTTAGCAGGTGGGGGCCTTGGGCAATGATCGGATTGTGGGAGTGGAGCCTTCATTATTAGGATTAACACCCTTATAAAAGAGACCCACGCGGGTACTTCACTCCTTCCACCATGGGAAAACACAAGAAGAAGGCGCCATCTCTGAACCAGAAGAGAGAGCATCACTAGACACTGATTCTGCCAGTGTCTGGACATTGGATTTCCTGGCCTCCAGAACTGTGAGAAATACATTTATTTTGTAATCCACCTGTTTGTTTGTTTGTTTTGTTTTGTTTGTTTGTTTGTTTGTTTGTTTTTGCAGTACTGGGGATTGAACTCAGGGGTGTTCTACCTCTGAGCTATACCCCAGCCCTATTTTTTATTCTTTATTTTGAAACTGGGTCTCACTAAGTTGTGGACTGCCTCACTAGGTAGCTGAGGCTGGCTGAGAACCCAGATCCTCTGGTCGCAGCCTCCCAAATGCTGGGATTACAAGTGTGCGCCACCAGGCCCCGCTGTAATCCACCTGTTAATGGCATTTTGTTATAGCAGCCCAGACAGGGGCAGCACTGATTACCCCCAGGCTCAGCAACTAAAGGACAATGAGGGCACGATAGGGAACATCAACCCTGCTTCAGCACCATAGTTATGGCCCAGCCCACCCTGCTGTTGAAATGGAGAGATCACCTGCTGGAGCACTTCTGCATTGGCTTCAATATTGGTGGGATGGCTGGGGCTGGGGCTACGTTACAAGATGGAGAAACACTTCTCTCTCTCCAAGACATGTGCCTACTATTACTACTGGTCTTGACTACTCCCCTACCCCCCAGAGAAACAACTCCAGCCTCTTTCTAGGGGTGGAGGCGACTGTGCTTTCAAAGAATTCTTCTGGAATTCTTTTACATTCCAGAAGAGCTCTGGCTTTCCCTGATCCTTCTATTGCCCCTTGGTCCCCAAATATACTAATCTTAAGAGCATCCTTCTTTAGGCAGGCTGTGGCAATAATATAAGTGACCTGTTGTAATATGTATTAAAGAATTAATAAGGCTGCGCATTGGAAAGATGGAGTAACTTAAATCCCTTAGGGAGTTTTCAAACTATATCTCCCACAGCTTCAAATATTCTGATGTAGTTTTCATAGCCCCAGCCCCAAACCACATGGGATGCAAACAGACTGTGTATGTGTGTGTGTTTATTTATTTATTTATTTATTTATTTATTTATTTATTTATTTATTGTGCATTTTGCAAAAGAAGTTCCTGTGAGCAAGAGAATATTTACTTCCAGCAAGCACCTCTAATTGAGAATTTGTTGTACATTGTCAGTAAAGATTTGCATTGTGCAATACAAATCACTGAGGCCCAAAAAAGGACTAACTATACATTTCTGGGACAAGTCTAAGAAGAGATTTTTTACAAGGGCCAGCAAAATGCCCTTGTAAAAAAAAAAAAATAGGCCCCCTGGCTGATTCTGTCTGGTACAGGTGGCCAATCTTAGGTTTCTACCTATGTACCCAAGTCCTCAACTCCTTCTACAATGCAAGTAGTTAGTCCCTAAGGAAAAAATGCTAACCCCAGTGAGTTAAGAGTGAGTATTGGATTCACAGTCAGTAGAATCTACTATAAGATTCATAAACTAGAGATTGGCCAAACATCAGTTATTTTCATAGGAAATAAAAAGACATAAAGCCAAAGGTAGAGTATGATCCTCACTTTGTATTCATACGCAGTCAATACCTGTGTGAGTAAGGAGAGGACAGGGAGCAGAGATGGGGCAGGAAATGGGGCAGGGAGGTCACCTGGGGGTCTGTGGAATAGGAAAAGGAGTGTGAAGTGTATGAGGAGTGTGCATTTGCACACAAATGTGTACACATGCACATGCAGTCCTGGATTCCACAGCAGGCCACTGGACTTCCAGAACCTAAAAACTTATATCAAAGCTGAAAGGGGAATTGAGGGCTCATTCATCTCCCCAAGCAAAACTTGATAATGCAGAAGAGCAAAAACTTTGAAGTCAGACCTGGATTTTTCCAACTGTAGCCCAGCCTTCACCAACCAAAGGACCTTGGGTAAGTGTTTTGGTTTTTTTGTTTTGTTTTATTTTGCTGTACTGGGGATTGAACTCAGGGGCATTCTACCTCCGAGCTATACCCCCAGCCCTATTTTTTTTAATTCTTTATTTTGAAACAGGGTCTCACTAAGTTGTGGAGAGCCTCACTAGGTAGCTGAGGCTGGCCTCGAACCTGGATCCTCCTGTCTCAGCCTCCCAAATGCTGGGATTATAAGCATGCGCCACCACTCCCGGCTAGGTAAGTGTTTTAACCTCTTCACATCACTTTCTCATCTATCAAGTAAGGGAACTTCTTGGTGGCCATAAAGGTTGCAGCATGGTGTAGCACAAAGCAGTCAATAAATAGCAACTTAAAAAAAAAATAAATAAGTTCTAGCCCATTTCTCAAAACTGATCCCAAAAGAAAATTACATTTCGACAAGGAAATAACCTCCAACAAAGCCACTTTCAGAGTGCATTCACATTCTACATCTTCTTTATTTGTAAGGGGTTGCCTGGTGGCGGGGGCTGGGGTAGAGTTCACTACCTGTTGCTCTGGAGACTGGTGAGAAAGCATGGAATCTTCAGGGCAGTGCCCCCTAGTGGTGTTGACCAACAAGGCCTTGTTTAAGCATTCTCACTTGAAAGCAGATAGATTGACCAGACCTTCCTGCCTTGCCGTGCCTTGTCCCATCCTCTGACAATGGTGCTGGGAGGCTGGGAACCGGCCAACACTCCTAACTGGTCATGCAGTGCAGTAAGAGAGCTGGGACCTAAGCTGAGTACAATTTGTCCTGTGAAGCTGATGCCATGTATGCAGCTGATTTTTTTTTTGGGGGGGGGGGCATACTGGAGGTTGAACCCAGGGGCAGTCTACCTTTGAGCTACACTCCCAGACCTTCTTTTTTATTTTGTACTTTGAGACAGTGTCTCACTAGATTGCTGAGACTGGTCTCCAAGCTGCAATCCTCCTGTCTCAGCCTCCCAATACTGGGATTACAGGTTTGTGCCACCATATCCAGTTCAGCTGATATTTGTTTAACATCAAAATCAATCATAAGTTTTAGCATTGAGGGGTTTTCTTGCAACTATGAGTGAAACAGCAAGCAATTACTTTGGAATTATAAAGCAAATATGTAGCATAAATATGGGACCACTTTTACTTCATAAATGATCTGAGTCACGATAACCCAATCTTTTCTTCTATTACTGCAAGAAAGTTTCTGCTATAAGTCAAAATGACTAATAATTATAAGAATATTGCAAAGTTGATTATGTCTTAGAAGTAGTATACTGCCCCCCCCCTTTTGTACTAGGGATTGAACCCAGGGGTGTTCCTCCTCTGAGCATAATCCCAACCTTATTTTTTATTTTTATTTTGAAACAAGATCTCACCAATTTGCTGAGGCTGGCCTTGAACCTAAGATCCTCCCATCTCAGCCTCCCAAGTACTGGGATTACAGGCGTGCACCACTATGCCCAGCACTTTTGTTTTGTTTTGTCTTAGCCTCTAACAGAGTTTCCCTGCTAATGCTATGCCAGCTACAGAGTTACTGTGGATTGGATTCTCTAACTCCAATTCTCTAATTGCTGGGTTCTCCAAGGGATGGATAGGACTCTCTAGGAAATGGACTGGCCATGTCATGAGGACCTCAGGCTCTGTTGTCAACCTTCTTGTGGTTATCATAGGTGATGCCCGAAATGCCCTCCAGTATGTTCATGGGCAGAGGAAACACGATCGTGGAGTTCTTCTCCGTGGCGACAGTGGTTAGAGTCTGCAGGTAGCGCAGCTGGAGGGCGATGGGGGACTCTGACAGCACCATGGAGGCCGACTTCAGGGATTTAGAAGCATTCATCTCTCCTTCTGCTGCCAGCACCTAAGATGATGGAAGCAAAGTTGACACATGTGACTAAGGCTCTTTTTCTGGGTCCCTGCTGAGATCTCTCACCCAGCCTCCACTTGGTCACATGCATTTCCTTTGTTTACTTCTTTGGTAAGGTTAAAAGTTTTATGTCCTCTTGTGATTAGAGAAGTTTAAGGAGGTTGCACAGTGCTGGGAGAGATATTTTACAAATTGTAAGTCCCTGGATTTGACTTTCAAACAAAAACAAAACTCTTTCTCTCTCTCTCTCTCTCTCTCTCTCTCTCTCTCTCTCTGACTGGGGTTGGAACCAGGGGTATTCTACCATTCTACCTTCTAGCTACACCCCCAGTCCTTTTTAAAGCTCATCTCTAACCTACAATCCTCCTGTCTTGGCCTCCCAAGTACTGGGATTTCAGGCATGCGCCACCACACCTGACTTCAAAGCACTCTCTTTAACACAAATGAAAACCTGGCTACCCACCTAGGGAACACTCTTGAAGTCCTTTGGGGCCTCACTACTACTGTATTTGTTTTCCAGGAAGTCTGAAATTCAAGGTTTCCAAGTAGCTTTTTTGCTGTCTTTTACTTATCAGATAAGACATTTTTATTTCATTCAGTGGCCAATGCAGTCTCAGTCTTACAATGTGATAACTGTCCAGTTCTCTCCACTCTTGATTGTAAGTAGTTGGAGTGCCAGTCTTATAGCATTCCCTGGGACTCTCTCAGTAACTCTGCTCTCCTATTCTCAGGCTGCCCAAGAACAACCTGGCCAGGCTTAGCTGCCTCACCTGCAGACACTCGCTGTCTGTGCCTAAAAGTGGTGTCCACCCATCCTCACCAAGTTCCTCTTGGGATCTGCTGGAACTCAGCAGATAAAGCAGATATGAGTAAGAAACAGCTCACAAGTAAGATTCCAAAAAGAGTTTGTGAATGTTTTCTGATCTCAGTTGGTTTCTGATACTTCTGGAAATCTATCCACACAAACATGAAGGCTGCAGATCCACATACTGCAGGACACTAGGGGCCAGAGTGGGCTTATGTTTTCTAAGTCTAACCTGGGTTGTATTTGCTTACTCCTTTTGAGTCCAGGAACATGAGGCATACTAGAACAAGATGCTCAAAAGACCAGAATCAAGCTGGTTACCTCCAAAATGCCAGCTCTATAAAAATGCTGGTTCCCAGCTGGGCATGGTGGCACACGCTTGTAATCCCAGCATCTGGGAGGCTGAGACCAGAGGATTGGGGTTCGCGGCCAGCCTCAGCTACCTAGTGAGGCACTCCACAACTTAGTGAGACTCGGTTTCAAAATAAAGAATAAAAAGAAAAAAAATAGGGCTGGGGATGTAGCTCGGAGGTAGAATGCTCCTGAGTTCAATCCCCAGTACTGCAAAAAAAATAAAATAAAATAAAAATGCTGGTTCCCAACCTAGGTATTCATCAACAGATGAACAGATTACATAATTATAGTATAAACACACAATGAAATTCTACTCAGCAATAAAGAAGAACAAATTATGTCATTTGCAAGAAAATGGAAAGACCTGGAGAACATTATGTTAAGTGAGATTAGCCAGTCACAGAAAGTGAAGGGTCATATGCTTTCTCTAATATTCCAAGCTAGGGAGTAATGGGGATACCAGAGGGACTCCAGATAATGGAGGAGAAACCTCAGTGGAGCCAGGGAGGTGTATAAGGGAAGGGGAAGGAGAAGAGTGAGGATCATTAATAGAATTACTACCTTTGACTATATGTGCATATGTGAAAATACCAATGTCAATCTCAGTACTCTGTATTGGGAAGAGGGAAGATGGGGAGGCAGGGGGAGTATCAAGTGCTGTGTGCATATATGTCATTGTCAACATGATTTACATTATGATGTGAGACTATAATGCACCAATAAAAGCATATAAACAAAAAACAAAAAAAATAAATTAATCTTGTAATCCCAGCATTTGGGAGGCTGAGACCGGAGGATCCGGGTTCGCAGCCAGCCTCAGCTACCTAAGTGAGGCACTCCGCAACTTAGTGAGACCCGGTTTCAAAATAAAGAATAAAAAATAGGGCTGGGGGTATAGCTCGGAGGTAGAATGCCTCTGAGTTCAATCCCCAGTACCAAAAAAAAAAAAAAAAAAAAA
>PVLC010019762.1:0-29895 GCA_004027655.1 Graphiurus murinus
ATGAATTCGTTGATGGTGAGCAAGATGAACACTCTGCCTGAAGGCTTTTCTACTTTCTTTACATTCATAAGGTCTTTCTCCAGTATAAATTACCTTAGTTAGTGTAAGATGGGGCAATCTGGCTAAACACTTTGCTACAATCCTTACACTCATAAGGTTTCTCTCCTATATGGACTCTCTGATGTAAAATAAGGGATTTCCCACAAACATTCCATTCATGAGGCTTCTCGCCAGTATGACATCTTTGATGACAAATCAGGGATGCCCTCTGTCTGAATGCCTTCCCGCATTCAAGACAGTCATATGGCCTTTTGCCAGTGCAGAGTCTCTGATGTTGAACAAGATATGAGCCATCACTAAAGGCCTCCCACACTGGATACACTTGTAAGGCTTCTCACGGTATGAACTCTCTGGTGCAGAACAAGGTATGCAATCTGACTGAAGGCCTTACCACTTTCCTGGCACTCATAAAGTTTCTCTCCAGTGTGTATTGTCTGATGTTGCACAAGGCGTGCTTTCTGGGTAAAGGTTTTGCTGCATTCCTTACATTCATGAGCTTCTCTCCGGTATGAATTCTCTGATGATGAGCAAGGTGTGTGCTCTGCCTAAAGGCTTCCCCACATTCCTTACATTCACATGGTTTCTCTCCAGTGTGAACTCTTTGATGGAGAATAAGTGAGCCACGATGGCTGAAGGCCTTCTCATAAATATTACATTCGTAAGGTCTCTCTCCAGTGTGAATTCTCTTATGCTGAATAGTCCTATATAATCAGTGAAAGCCTTCCCACAATCAATACCATCAAAGGGTTTCTCTCCAGTATTATAATATCCCTGATGTCGTATAAGAAAAGCATTCTTCCTGAAAGCTTTACCACAATCAATACATTCATAGGGTCTGTTCCCAGTATGAATCCTATGATGATGAGCTAGGGATGAACAATCACTAAAAGCCTGCCCACATTCAGTACATTCATAGGATTTCTCTCCAGAATGAACCCTCTGATGTTGAGCAAGGTGTGCAAGCTGGCTGAAGGCTTTATTACACTGCTTACATTGGTAAGGCTTCTGTCCGGTGTGAACTCTCTGATGTTGAATACGATGAGCATTCTGGCTGAAGGCCTTCCCACATGCAGTACATTCAAAGGGCTTTTCTCCTGTGTATATTATATGATATTGAGCAAGGTGGGTACTCTGGCTAAAGGCCTTCCCACATTCAATATACTCAAAGTTTCTCTCCAGTAGGAATCCTTTGATGAAGAGTTAAGGCTGAGATTTTGCTGAACATTTTCTCACAGACATTACCTCTTAAAAATTTCTTTTCTCCATAAACTCACTTGCATTTTTTAATAACTGAATGGGTTTTCTTATCTGTATTAGAATTATACATTCTCTCTGCCATAGGAAAAAAAATCTATTTTATATTAAAGAATCCAGGTGGAAATTTGTTCCAGATTCGATAGAGTGATCTCTTTTCTCAATAACAGTATCTACATGCATGACTGTCTCTTGCCTAAAATGTGTCTTCTGACCTACCCACTCTCTCAAACAAGTCTTCACATTTCAAGTCTTCCCCTCTCGTATGGAACATTCAAAGTCATGGCTTGTAAGTCTTTCCATTCTTGTTGCCTGGGATCGTTTTTCTTCAGACATGTCCACGTTTGGAGATAATTCCTTGGTCACCCCCACACATTCCAGGTCTGGGCACAAGCCTCTTGACATTTCTCCTTTCATCATCCAGGGCTCCTTCTCTTCCTCCAATAATGAGTTCACATCTGACTTAGAAATGCAAAGACCCACTGAAACCAGGCTCCTGTAGTGTTCCAACATCACCTTCCTGTACAAGGTCCTCTGAGCAGAGTCCAGCCATTCCCGCTCATCTTGGGAAAAGTCGATGGCCACATTTGAGAAAGCCACTAAGTCCTGATGAGCATGATTTCAATCTCTACAATATCTTCTAATAAATCTTAGTGTTCTTGAGATGTTAAGAGGGATATCAGGAACAACGTGGCTTTGACAATTCTATTCCTGTCATCTCAACTTCTTCCTGGCTCTTCATCCAGAAAAGGACTTTACCCTGACAGCACAGAGCCCAGGCAGTTACTGAAGATTACAAGATAGCCAGTAGAAGGAGACCCTGGAGTCAGCCTGTCTTGGGTCTGAATCCTGGCTCTGCCACTTACTAGTGATTGCTTATCTTCTTCTTCATTCCTTACCAGTTCATCCCATAGCCGCCAAGCTGCTTGTCCATGCACATTCTTCTGAAGAACTCTTTTAAACTGATGCCTGACAGATTCCCACTATCACCTAGGAAAATATCAGCTTGGAGTGTGTATGGGATCTGTTGTCACGTGGTAACAGTCAGAGACGCAGTTCTCAATGAGAAACTCTGGGGGTTGAATTACCCTGCAGGTGATTCTGCAGGACATGAAAGTGTGAGAACCACTGGCTTACAAATCAACTCCTATTCCTCAAGAAATAAATCTACTTAAAAAACAAATCCATGGCCAGGAGTGAGTGCAGCTAGGTGTTCAAGCATGAGCTTAGCATGTGCAAGGCCCGGGGTTCAATCCCCGGCAATAACAAAAATTCATGGAGTAACTTTAGGCACAGAAGTTTTGAACTGAGCATATGTTTTTCTATTTTCCTTGCATCCACTTACAGAAATGCAGGACTTTATTACTAGAAGACATCTTATGTCTGATGGGAATGACAGGAGGATTCCAGGCCACATAGCGGGGAAGGGAGCTGCTGAGACTTAATCTGGGGATAGGCTTGACACTTTGCTTAAAGAAGAACTTCAGTGCTAAAAGCTAACTTTGAAAACCATTGAGCTGGTGGAATCCCTGGGCTAAGAGATGAAGAACCGGCTGCCTGGAGACAGGATGGGCTTGCTCACATGCAGGGAGCTGAGGATGGATGAGCTTCGTGGTCAGCAGCATCTCGCTCAGGCCTGGAGATTTCCCACTGCTCCAACCCGGCCCCTGCTGCCTACTAACTCCAGCAGCGCTGACTTTAGTGAATTGAGGGTGTTGATATTTGTACACAAAGGAATGTAATGACAAAATAGAAGCTTTTCAAGATAAAAAAAAAAGTTACATTAAAATAATTCTTCTATTAGAGAAGAGTAAGAGAATGGGCAGGGAGTGGAGGGGAACTGGAGAGTGGATATGATCAAAGTATGTTATTTGCATGTACAAATATGTCACAGTGAAACCCATTATTCTATATAATTAAAATGCACCAATAAAAAATAAGTAAGAGAACACTTTTAAGGGATTAAAAAGAAAACAAATTTCTAAGAATACATTTGCTAATGTTTGGGGAACTCTTTTAAGGTATTTACCCTTCTACCACAATAAAAAGCAATTAATTAATTTAGTTTAGTTTAAAATTTTTCTACAAAGGATACTCACCCTTCCCTGTTCAACACATTTGGTCAACATAACAATGGCATACACATTTTTCTCCCAAACCATACGCCAAAAGTCTTTCAAAGTGTTGGGTAGAGGTCCCTGCGTGGCAATAAAGTCTCTCTTGGAATGGTAGCCCTGAGGACGGAAAACACATTTTCAGTGTCAAAGAAACAGAAAGCAGCATGCTAACATGATATAACAATTCAGTGCCGAGGTCGCCCACTCGCCCGCCCACTCGCCCGCCCACTCGCCCGCACTTACAGGCATGTAGTTGGCATTGACGTAGTCATCAGTGGAATGGGTCTGGACTGAAAGTTTGACACGAGAAATGTCATCTGTGACATGAAAAGAGAAAAGGTCCTCATTAGAAGCGAACATTTTACCAAAGTTGTGAACATTTTAGGAAAGTTGCACACATGAAAGTAAAAAGAAGTGGCAACTGTGGGGCTTGTCCCTAGGAAGGTGCAGAGCTCGGGATGATTCTTCACACAGGACCTCATTTAATACTCAGATTCACTGCGTGACTGTAGTGCAGAGAAGTTGCATGGTTACCTGCACAGCTGACGCCAAGGCCCCAGCCCCTCACCAGTCCACCTGCTCACACAAACCAAGCAGCCTTGGGCATCTTCCAGGGGCAGGAAAGATGCCAAGCAATTTTATCTACTCCTCAAAACCACCCAACAAGATTTTACCCTATTTTATGGATGAGGAAACTGAGGTTATGGAGATGAAGTGTCCTCTCCATTCTGGTGACAGAATGCAAATCTAGTGCCCATTCCACCAGGCAAGGTGGAGACCCCACTTAGTCTTTCCATTCTCTTCCATAAAAAGTACTAAATTCAAGAAAAAATCGAATGTATAAGATCACCATGCGTGGAAGTGTCTAAAATACAAACATTTTGTGTTTTCTATATATTATTGTCATTTCAAAAGCAGATATATAAACTTGCCCGATTTCAGAAGTGAAATAATCTTAGAATTTTAAGTGTTAGGATAGGCCATCGGCATACCACCTGGGCCTCCCTGTCTACCAACATGAGTCCCTGCCAAAAACCTTCCAGTAAAAATAATACCAGACCCCAAATTCCCAACCCTCACTCCAAATCTAAAACTCACCACAGATATTCACAAGCACAGGTCATTAATCCAAGGTAACCTTGGAAGGGTAGTGTTAAGGCAGCCCCCATGGCCTAGTTTTAAAAGATTTATCTCAGAACAGGGGCCAATGCCTCCTGTCAAGTATAAGAGGGGGAAATGAAGAAAAAGTAAGAGCCAGAAAATGCTGACTCTAAACAGAAATTAATGTGTTAGTCTAGGAAAGAAAAACACAGCTTCAAATTAAGAAGATAATGTCTCTAAATCCCTGATTAAAAATTAATCGCAAAGCCTATCAAATTCAGAAAAATCAGAACATAGCTGTGATTCACTTATACTTCTCTCTGTGCCCTAGTTCCCCACCCCAAAGAGAGTTCACAATGAACTTTCCATGGAAAAGTATTTACACTTCATCTAATGGTCGGCGTAAGAAACAATTCTCCTTTTAAACTCAATTTGCCATTATCCCTGCTGATTGCGCAGCAGAAACTGGTAATTCTCAAACACAGGAAAAAAATCCAACTATAACTCATTATTAGCTGTGGCGTATGTTCAGTCAATCAGAGATACATCTGGACAAGCAGAGTAGCTCCAAATTCCAGTGACTCAAGAGGCGGAGGCAGGAAGATACTAAGTTTGAGGCCAGTCTGGGCCTCAAAATAAAACATAAAAAGAATTGGTAAAGTAACTCAATGGAAGAGCACCCCTGAGTTCAACTCCCAGTACCGCAAAGAAAGAAGTTTGGCTCTGGCCTGTTCTCCAGTCTCCTTTCATCCTGAACACTACAAATTGAAATAAAGAAGCTGAGATACAGCAACAGATGGAGGGGCTAAGAGCACAGACCATGGCCCTCCCCTGAATGATATTCAGACCTGCTCCAAAGCCTGGTTAGGCCATTGCTACCTGTGGGACCCTAGACAAGTCACACAACACTTTGTGCCTCGTTTTTCTCATTTGCAAAATGAATATAAATAAGGTGTTTTGTGAGGGTTAGGTGAAATGCCATAACATAGGAGGTGACAACTGAATGGCTCTGGGTGTGTGGATTATAGTGCCACTGATTTCTCCCCCCACATCCCACTGAAGATGTGACAGCAAGACAGAAAATAAGGAAAGATGATGATGTGGATAAAATCACTTACAGGGCAGAACATTATTGTAGCGGTTCTTTCCTCTGTTATCAGCCAGTTCAGCTGCATATTTAGGTAGACTAATCCCAACGAGCTTCAGATCCTGAAAATAAATGAGTTGTTTAATTACTTAGCCTTCAAATCATATTCGTACTGAGCAGAGTATGACAGGACAAAGGGGTAATGGAGAGACGGCATAGGTTAACCTGTGTCCCCTAAAATATACATTGAATTTCTAACACCCCTTCCCAGTACCTATGAGTGGGATCTTACTGGGAAATTCAGTCTTTGCAGATGTACACAAGTTTAATTGAGGTCACAATGGTGTAGAGTGGGCCTTTAATCTAATCTGGGCAGTGTCCTTATTAAAGGAAAAGGAGGAAAGACACACGAGAGGAGATGCCATATGAAGACAGGCAGAGACTGGAGTGATATTGCCACAAAACCCAGGAATAATGGGGCTATAACAGGCGGAGGAGGCCAGGAAGGATGCTCTCCCAGAGGCCAAGGAAGACACCAGGCACCTTGATTTGGGACTTCTGGTCTCTAGAACTGCAAGTCAATAAATTTCTCTTGTTTTAAACCACCTAGATTATGGTCCTTGTTGTGGCAGCACTAGGAAACAGTACAGAGGTTAAAATAAAAGGAAAAGGCTAATTCTTGCCTCCCAGGGCCTTACAACCTAGAGGAGAAGGGTAGACAGAAATCACCAACAGGATGACAAGGCAGAATTAAATGCTGATTACTGAAAACAAACAACATGTCTGTCAAAAGTGGAACAAGGCAGTCTGCAGACAGATGCTCAGAAGGACAGAGAACAAAAAGCACAGAGACTCGAGGCCTCCTGAGAGAACAACATGGCAGAGGCGGTGTCCGGGCTGGGCTTGGCGTGCTGGGCAGGATTTCAGGGGTGTACAGGCAGAGAGCCAGCTACGGGGGGGGCAGCACAAGAGGACAAGTGTGCAGGGACATTCTGAGCGAGGGTAGTGCCTGTGCTGGTTTGGGGAATCGAGTTAGGGGGCTGTGGAAGGCAGACACTGGCCAAAGAAACTCCTCCCACAGGGATTCACATAATCCTCCGAGTCCGCCTCCACCCGCAGGTGTGAAGCCCCAGGCCTCTAACTGCCCCATCGGGTTTCCTTCCAGCTTGTACAGTTTCCTCACTGTTCTGGTTAGTAATCACCTAACTTGAACCCCAGTTTCTGTATCTCTGAATAATCTTTAGGTATCAACAAGACAAAGAGTGAAGGTCCATCTGACCACTCACTATCAACAGTGAGGTCCCCAGGGAAGAGGCACAAGTCTCTCCCCTGGAAGACCATCACCTCCTACCCAAAGATTCATTGCAATACAAAAACAGATGGCTTTCCAACATTCAGGAAAAGGCATATTTACAACCACATACCTCATATTCCTCTGCAAAACCACAGTTGGAGTCAGCTTGCTGTTTCTTAAAGTACGCCTCAAAATTCTCCACTCTGATTAACTTGGATCTAAGGCAACAAAACAACTTTTTAAGATTTATTTTCTTTTACATTCAGTGAGGTTCATAATCAAAATGAAAATATATAAGTTATAAAAAAAAATGGTACTCACTTTTTTGGTCTTTATCATAGAAAGGGAAAAAAACAATAAGCAATTAGAAAGATTTGTTAATTTCAGAAATAAACTTCATCTTAAAAGAATAAAAACCAAAACATAATTTACAGAGGTGCAGGGCACTACTCAAGAAGTAGACATTAGAGTACTATTACTTATAAAACACTGAAATGTGAATCAGAAAATCTCACTTTGCTGTATAACTGATCATATTTTGATTTTATGTAAGTTCTTTTCTCCCCCTAGATCTCAATAACCCACTCATATTTTGTTAAAAATATGTATTTATTGGTAAAATAGTAGAACACAGCAAGGAAGCTAGCAGTCTAAGGAAACCAATAAAATATAGATTCCTTGCATTAAATAGTTAGCAAGAAATTCCAGATGAATGGCCAAATGTGTCAATCAGGAAAAATGATAGCAGGTTCTATCAAAAATTCTCTAGATAATCACTTAACAGCCTGGGGGACTAAGTGCCTTAAAGTAAAGCTCATAACTCTAGAGACTTACTTAATTTGAGAAAAGGACACCTCATTGTTTTTTGCATCTTTCCTGTTTAAAAAGAAAAGAGACCCATTAGATAATACCAAACTCAATGATCCAAGCAGCAAATGTCAATGACAAAACTGTAAAGTTATTCTCTTTTATACTATCAAGAAGAATAGAAAAATCTTAAGCAACCTTTAGGCACTTCCTTGCAAATCTATTTTGCGACATGACTGACTGTGAAGCAAGACTCATTATTTCACATTGCATTTGTGAGAAAGCCTTTCTGACAATTTAGTGCAATAAACCACAAAGCACATGAGATAGCATGCTGTCACACTGTGTGGGGCACCTGCACTCTTCCACACTGTCAGCTCAACTCCCTATCAGTGTTTTAAAACACTTTCTGGAAGGCAGTTTGGCAGCATGTATCAAAACTGAAAGCATGCATACCCACTGACCTAGTGACTGTCTGGCTCAAAATTTAGACTAAGGAAATAATTATGAATGTGCCCACAGATTTAGGCACAAGGACATGTATTTGTGGCCAAAAGAACTGAAAACTGGTTAAATAAATGATGGTACTTCCATACAGTTAATTACATGTAAAATGATGATGAATGAAGCTGTTCACAGTGTCATATGTGAACACAGCAAGCTAGACACCAACATGGATAAAATCATTCCGCCTATATGTTAGTTTTGTAATCACATGAAAATGTTAAAAGGAAAAATGTTCACAGTAGTGGGTATGGGCACTGCAATTATGGGCTACCTGTTTTATATTTGCTCTTTTCTATATTTTTTGCATTTGTTACTTTTATTTTTAACAAGAAGCAAGAAAGCTATTCTACTCAGTCACTGACCTCATTAAAAAATAAATAAATAAATGAAGCCAGGAGTGATGGTTGGACACTTGTAATCCCAGTACTTGGAGGCTGAGACTGGAGAATCACACATTCATGGACAGTCTCAGTAACTTAATGAGGCCCTCTGTAACTTAGTGAGACTCTGTTTCAAAAATAAAATAGGGCTGGGGTGTAGCTCAGAGGTAGAATGTCCCTGAGTTCAATCCCCAGTATCACCCACAAAAAAAAAAAAAAAAAAAAATGAGAACATAATGCAAAAAGCTGGAACATGAGAACTGCTGTCAAACCAGAGTAGAGTGTTATAATTAACATAAGCAATGTCACCTTTTCTTTCTCCAAAAAATGAAGCCTCCCACAGCCACAATGACCAGGGCACCAAAGATACATCCGAACACAGCTCCACAGATGACACCTGGAAAAGTCCAAATGGGAGGAACTTACAGAGGTGTTCCCACACCGAGTGAACAGCTGGCCAGGGGCCCTTGCACCAGAGAGCTCAGCACCCATGCACGGGCATGTGTATACACATATACACACCTACACACACACACACACACACACACACACACACACACACACACACACACACAACAGTCACATACCTTTGGACCCTAAACTAGCCAGGCATTTGGGAGCTAGGTTCTTTATCCCCATTCCACCACTACTACTAACTGGAGGGTCTCAAAAAAGCCACTATTGCTCTCCAGGTCCCAGTGCCTCCACTGCAAGCCTAGGGAGCTGGGCTAGGTCAGTGACTCTCCCACCACTGCTGACCTTTTGAGACTAATACCCAGATATGAGCAAAAGTACTGATAGCACCATGCTAGGTGACATGAAACCCCTTTGCTTACTGGGGTAGGAGTGGGGAATCTTGAACTTTGCTTCCGGGAATTCTTTTATACCCAATAACTACCAAGGAGAAAAAAACAGACAAACTAACAAGCCAGCCAATTTGTGTCTGGCCTGGCGGTGGGGGATGTGCCCGCAGTGCGTGCCCAAAGCTCCCCATCACTTCCCTCCGCAATGATGGGCAGGGACCCTTGACAAGGAGACCAGGGCTAGAATTTCAGGCCTGCCTCTAAGCCACTATGTAACCCTGGGCAAGTTACTTCCCCTCACAGGGGGTTAACAGCTTTATTTTTTAAAAGAGAGGTTAGACAAGACAATTTCTGTGACTCCTTCTAATACGAATATTCAAGAATTCTAGGCACTAAAAGTCACACTGTATGCCCGGCACATGGGCCCACCAATGGCTACACTGAGACCAAAGGACTAAATATTCTTTGCAAATTAGAAATGCAGCTGACTTTTAGAGAAGGGAGTATGGGGACCTCAGATGGGAAGCTGAGCTGAGCCTGATGGCCAAGTAGCATGTCAACTTCTGAGAGGAGAGAGCCTGCACCCCCACCCTCCAGGGGCCCAAGGGAAGCACACAGACAGCGGCCTCCTGTGGATACTTGAACTGGTAGCAGGACTGGTGTTTCTCCTACCTGGATCCTGGGGCAAGGAAACAGGCTTCGAATAGCGACTGAAGGACACATAGCTCTCGGCCCCATTGATGAGTCCATCGTTTTGAGGGTTAAAGGTAATATTGGTGAAGCCAGCTACACAAGCCCTGTGGGCGACAAAGAGCAAAACCAGCCTGCTGAGATGCGTCTACCACAGCAGGTGTGTAAGAGCTTTGCACACACGAGGCTTGGCCCCAAACTGCCAGAACCGGAGGCCTTACCGATAGGAGCCCAGAGGTTCCAGCTTCCCATTGTAGTAGCCGAGGGTGGTTGACTCATTCCCAACATCAATTTCATATTTCAAGACTTCAGACAAGCCCTGAGCACGTTCCTTTTCTTCTGTTCTTACGAGGTATGTCACATAAGTGGATGAGGCTCCCTTTTTGAAATCTTCGTATGTATATTTCAAAACGTCTACAGTAGGTTGATCAGCTAAGAAAGGCACCGAGAGGACAAATTTTAAGTGACGACAGGGAGAGACTCGACTCCCCCCTGTACCTAAACCATGACACTGAGGCTGGGCAATGATCATTCTAGCCATGTCTCTCAAGGACCTCTCTATGCCAGGCTTTACTTACTTTAAATTCTTAGTACTTTCCTTACATGAATTCATTTCATCCACACAAATCTCATCACAAACGCTTATTATCCCCATTCTACAGACGAGAAAATGAAGGCATAAAACACTAACAGGGCCTGGCCCCAGGTCACCCCGCCCACATGGTGGAGTTGGATTCCCAACCCATATCATTAGTCCTAGGGCCTGTGGGCTCATGCAGCCCGGTCACCATGTAACGTCACCTCCCTCGTTCAGCAAAGGTCTGAACTTAGAATTTGTTGAAGACCATCATAGAAAAAATGACAAAGAGCTTGAAACAGACCCAAAATAAAAAGAGAGACAGATGTATCTCAACATTACTTTTTGAAATTTTGGGTTTATGATGCCCCACATCCCTGAGAGTGCAGTTGATCCCCACCTTCCTCAAGGAGATGAGGACAGAACCATAGGTGGGGACATGGGCAGAGGTGGCACTGCATTGTTCACGTTTAGTTTAAAGAATTTCTGAAAGCAACAAAATGTGACATTTTAAATCTAGGCCTGTGTAAAGCACTCACAGGCATCTATTAAGGACGCTTTCACTAAGGACTTTAGCAGAGCCCACTAGAGAAAAGCAACCTGGAAGTCCCTCCTCTCAGTCACGAGGATGCTCTCTGCAAGGTCTCACTTGCCATGCAAATCTTTTTCCATTTGAAAGCAAGAGAAAGTCATCCTCTAAGGATGACTAGGGAGGCGGGGTGGCGAGGAAGTAGAGAAAGTTGGTTAAGACTAACATTCTGCCACTAAAAGACTGTGTGTTGTAGTAAAAAGAGAGACAGAAGCCGGGCGTGGTGGCGCACGCTTATAATCCCAGCATTCGGGAGGCTGAGACCGGAGGATCCGGGTTCGAGGCCAGCCTCAGCTATCTAGTGAGACGCTCCACAACTTAGTGAGACTCGGTTTCAAAATAAAGAATAAAAAATAGGGCTGGGGGTATAGCTCGGAGGTAGAATGCCCCTGAGTTCAATCCCCAGTACCGCAAAAAAAAAAAAAAAAAAAGAGAGAGACAGAAATCTAGATCAAAAGTTGGCAAGTTATGGTTCATGGGCCAAATCCAGCCAGCACCTGTTTTGGGAAAAAAAGTTTAATGGGAAGAGCCATACCAATTCTTTCCAGTTCTACCACCGTTTTCATACTATAATGGCAGTGATGAACAGTTGTGACAGAGACCATGGGGCCTACAAAGCTTGAGATATTTGCTCTCCAGCCTGTCTTAGAAAATTCAATAAACCCTGATCTACATCATCAGGAAAATAGTGGACCCTTCCTCTCAGAGTGCCAAAAACAGGGACTGCAGTGTAAGGAAGGCATGTATTTATGTCACTAACATGACGACCCCCACCCCGTTTAATCTGTGGTGGCCCTATCCCTCCTTACCTTCCCCAGTGGTGAGAATGACAGCATAGGCTTTGATGGGTCCGTGGCTGGCCTCAAACCCACTGAACTTGACCTTTACTGAATTGTGGCTGACAGTAGTAATATTAGGGGATCCATCTGGAGGAGGGGGATCTGAAAGAAAACAAATCAAAACAGAATTTGATAACCCAACACTTAAAACCAAAGAAGGAACAAAAATAATAGGCAGAGAATGTGCTTGAATGCCCTCCTCGAGATCTGCCTCCTCTCTGGAAGTTGTGTGCAAATCTAAAAGTAAGAGGCAGGGAAGGAAGTGGTGACATGCAGAGACCATGGATCCTGGAAGTGAAAGACTTGTACACTGAAAATTATACAGTGTTCATAAGAGAAATTAAAGAAAGCATAAATAAATCGGAAGATATCCCATGTTCATGGATTGTAAGAATTAATATTATTAAAATGTTTATACTACAAAAAGCAATCTACAGATCCAAAGCAATCCCTATCAAAATCCCAATGACATTTTTTACAGCAATGGAAAAAAATCCTTAAACTCTTATTAACCTATTAAAGACCTAGTATAGCCAAAGTGATCTTGAAAAAGAAAAGCAAAGCTGGAGGCCTCATACTTCCTGGTTTCAAAATATATTACAAAACTATAGTAATTAAAACAGTTTGATACAGGCATAAAGATAGACAGATTCATGGAACAGAATATTACAATTAAGCCCATGTATACACAGTCAACTGATCTTCAACAAGGGTGCCAAGAATACACAATGGGGAAAAAACAGTCTCTTCAATAAAGAAGGTTGGGAAACCTGGATATCCATATACAAAAGAATGAAATTGGACCCTTATCTTATGCTGTACACAAAAATGAACTCTAAATGGGCTCAAGACATAAATATGCAAAATTCTTTTTTTTTTTTTGTGGTCCTGGGAATTGAACTCAGGGGAATTCTACCTCTGAGCTACATCCCCAGCCCTATTTTTTATTCTTTATTTTGAAACAGGGTCTCACTAAGTTGCGGAGAGCCTCACTAAGTAGCCGAGGCTGGCCGCAAACCCGGATCCTCCAGTCTCAGCCTCCCAAGTACTGGGATTACAAGCATGCACCACCACACCCAGCTAAACATGCAAAATTCTTAAAAGTAAACATAAGAGAAACATTTTTTGACATTGGTCTTAAATATGGTCTCTCGGGTACGATACCAAAAGCACAGCAATAAAAGCAAAAATAGACAAAGGGAACTACAATGAACTAAAAAGCTGCACAGCGAAGGGAATGATCAATAGAATAAAAAGCTAGCATCCTTGTTTATCAGAGATAACCTGCCATTTCCCTATCCTCACAGTCAAGATGGACCAGCCTCCTTATCCAGAGAACCAAGGTGGAAGAAGGAGAGTGAAAAGGACCATTTAGGTGGAACTCTAGGGTGTGGGCTTGGGAGCAATACATAAATATCCACTCACCACATGGCCTGGGCACCAGGATCAGTTAGCTGGCTCAGAACAATGATGGAACGGATGCCCAGAGAGAAGAATCAAAGATGAGAGAGGGAGAGAAAACACCCAGCCACACTGTAGCTCCATGTGCTTCACCCTATAGTCCTTATTTATTTATTTATTTATTTATTTATTTATTTATTTTGAAACAGTCTTACTAAGTTGCCCAGGCTGGCCTCGAATTTACAATCCTCCTGCCTGGGATTACAAACATGCACCATTGAACCTGGGTGAAATAATGTTTTTAATATACTGAGTCAAATAAAAATATTATTAGTATTAATTTAAGCTGTACTTTTTCATCATTTTTTCTATATGGTTTATTTTTTATTTTTTATTTTTTTGGTACTCAGAATTGAACTCAGAGGCACTCTACCTCCATGCTACACCCCTGCCTGATTTTATCTCTTATTTAGAAACAGGGTCTCACTAGGTTGCTGAGAGCCTCATTAAGTTCCCAAGGCTGGCTTTGAACCTACAATCCTCCTGCCTCAGCCTCCCAAGTACTTGGATTACAAGTATATGCCACCACACCCAGCTTTAAAAATTTTTTAAGTATACAGAAGGCTGCTGCTGTATTTCTAGTGATCAAGGGAGCTCTATACCACATGCTTCAACAACCCTGTAAGAAGTGGACAGAATGTTCATTGTTTCTATTATGTTCTGGAGTGCTGCAGAAACCCGAAGGGGTGTGACCCAGGGTCCTGTGCAGTTGTGTACTACACAACTTAAAGGAGCCCCATGTACATTGTAGTCTATGGTGTCCTCTGAAATCGTGCAGTGTACAACCTGAGCAGCGACCTATGGCGACTCTGAAGTAGTCTTCAGCACACAATACTCAGCTGATTTGTACAACAGTCCTGGGGAGTAAGTTTTATTTCCTCCTTTTACAACTAAAGAAAACAAGGCTCAGAGAGATTAAACAGCTTTTCTGAGATTGCACAACTAGTAAAAGGTGGACCCTATCCTGAAATCCAACCCAGGCTGAAGTCCAAGTCTCCGTCCACAAAATCCCTTCACTACTTTCCAAGTCAGGTCCCTAAAGTAAGAGGATTTTTTTTCTCATTACCATAACCACTAATTCTTTAGATTGTCCAAAATATTCTTATGCCCTAAGGAATATATATATATATATATATATATATATATAAAAGAATATTTTACCCTAAGACTATACATATGTGTGTGTGTGTGTGTGTGTGTGTGTATATATATATATATATACACATATATATCCAGGAGTCAAAAAGCAAAGACCCCATACCCTACCATATTAATTAATTTTCACAGGTTAATCTAAAATATAACTTTGGCAAAGGCATGAGGAGCAAAGACAGATGAAATGAAGCAAAAATACAAAATTCAAATTTTCCCAAGCACATTTACACACACAAAAAGAAGGGAGGGGGCACGAAAAAAATAACTAGAAGGATTCCCTGCATATAAGTGATCTCCTATTCCCAAAACAGTTCATGAGCTTGTTAATGCAGATCCCAGGGACATGTGAGTATTAAGATAATAGTTTCTTAAAAAGTCTTGCTCCAGAATATGACAGTTAATATTGGTGTGGCTAAGTCTAAAGCAATGCACACTGAAATAGTTACAAATAACAACACAATGCCTGAACTGGTTGCATAATCCTATGATGGGAGGGAGGAAGGAATGGAAATGGAGTAAGATGGGCCACGCACAGACAGAATGCCACGGGTGCATGAGTTTCACTCCACAGTCCTCTATCTTGTATTTGAGCATTTCTATAAAAATGTGTTTTCTTAATGCAGGAAGAGAACTCCCTACTTAAAAGAAAGCATGGCAGTGAGCCATTCCTTAAAGCAACAGAACTTTTTAGAATGTGAAGAATGTGATTCTCTTTTGTTAAGATTGGATTTCTATAGAATGGGATACCAGTCCATGCCAACAAAAATAAATAGTTCAGGAAAATAAAGAGCAGAAGTGGATTTCCAGACCACACCTGCCCGGGTCTGCCTCTCCAGGTAATCCCCTCCTGCCCGGGAGCCCACCTGTGATGCCGGTGGTGCAGGTCTTTTGGGTGGGGGACGCCATCTTTTCACAGGACAAGGTGGTGACGCTGATGTTGTAGGGGGTAGAAAAATTCAAATTCGTGACTTCCGTCCTGTACTCGGTGCCATTGTCTGAGGAGCAGCTCTCCAGGAACGTCATGTTGTCCCAGGCTCCGCTACTGACCTCCAGCTCGAAGCCCGCATTGGTGCCAGGCGGGCAGGCCCACTTCAGAATCAAGGCCGGCTCTTTGGGGACCACTTCATAATCGAAGGAGGCCACTGGTGCAGGATCTGCAAAGCAAGCATGGCCCATTGAGAGACTCTATAACTCCTGCCTTTGCAAGCACAGAGACATGGGGAGCAGAGTGATAAAAGCCCGGCAGGATGAGGAGACAGGCAGGAGAGGCAGAGGCTGACCCTGAATCGGACAATCCCAGACTGCATGACCTGGGGTCAGTCGCCCAACCGCTCTGAGCCTCAGCTGCAGGGCTGAGGAGAAAGTGAAGTATTGCGTATCAGTCACTGAGCAAGACGCCTGCAAGAGGAGCGGGCACCAGAAGAAGTTCCATGCTGCGAGCGGCGACAACCTCTTCACCCGTGTCCCCTGCCTGGGGCCTTCCTGACAATCCTTTTGAAGCCAGTAAGGTCCATACTGTCCCATTTTGCAGCTAAATCAGCTGAGGCTAAGCAATTTGCAGAAGATGACCCTGCTGGTGAGTGGCAGAGCTGAAACTGAATCCCAGGTTTTCTAACTCCAAGCTCAGGGCACTTTCTACACATACAACCTACAGAACAATCCACAGTGAACAGGATCGGTGTTCGTATCTTGAGAACGGGGTGTTCTCTGTCTCTGTCTCTCTGAAGGCCAATTTTTGCTGAGTGCCAACATTCCTGATGTCAATGGGATACTGTGTTAATGCACGCAGTGTTATGGTTTGAATATAGACCCTGAAGAGTTCACACATCGATGTTCAGAGGTGATATAATTGAATCTCGAGGGTTCCAAACTCATCAGTGGATAAATCCATTGTAATGGACTTGTCGGGTGGTAACCTGGGCAGGGGGGGTGTGACTGGGGGAGGTGGGTCACTGGGGGTGTGGCCCTGGGGACCGTGTGTATGTCCATCAGCCCCCTCTCACTAGCTCTGTTTCCAGCCTGCGTGACGTGACAGCAGAGCCCTTGCCTGTGGGCATGTGCTCACTCTCCCCCCTCCCTCCCTCTCAGCTTCCTACTGCCATGCCCTGAGCTCCTCAGGCTTAGCCTAACATGGGCTGACCCCCTGAAATCTCCAGAAAGGTGAGCAAATAAGTCTTTCTTCCTCTAAGTTGTTGTCATCGAGTACTAGGAGTCACAGCAGTGCGAATGCTGGCTGAAACACCCAGAGAGAACATTACACTGATGCCTCGGAATCCTAAAGCGGGGAGCTCTCTAACAAGTCACCGGGTGCAGCCCCATGCACCCACTCCTGCCATACATATTCTGATAAATTGTTCTCTTACTGTAGGCTGCAATAATTATAGCTAAGACAGGTATCAGCAATGGAAGCCACCCAAATACCAACCATCGGAGTGCAGATCAGGAGTGGTAAAGCCCAAGTGAGCAGGGTGACTAAGAGCAGCAGAGGCTCTCGGGCACCCCATGGGAAAGGTCAGAGGCCAAGGGTCTGGCTCTGACACCTCCAGGGAGGCTGATCCAATGAGACCTCCCTGTACCCCACTTCTGAATCAGCCCACGTGAAAGGTGTGGACCAAGAAAGGGAGACTGCAAGAGCAGCAGGCAGACAATGAACTGACTGACAGGGTGCCAAGGCAACAGGGGCGACTCCATCAGAACCGGGAGCCGACGCGCTCTGCAAATGCCTCAAGTCTCCCTGGGCGGCTCTCTCCAAGCACCCTGGCTCACCACGGCTCTTCTCCTTATCACACTTTCTGAATCGTGAGAGGTAAAGATCAAGAAGGGAGAAAAGGTGGAGCAATATCCTTTTCATCTCCTTCAGCATAAATAAAAGGCAAGCCAGGAACTACAGGCTGGACATCGTCCTTGCCCGGCCCGTCATCTCTCAGGCCTCGCTCCTGGCCCTCAACCTCTTGCTCTTGTGAATGCACTCCTGCCACCTGGCCTCCTGCTCTTCCTTTGACAGAGGCGTGCTCTCTCTCTCTCTCTCTCTCTCTCTCTCTCTCTCTCTCTCTCTCTCTCTCTCTCGCCTCAGGGCCTTTGCACTGACTGCTCCTCTGCCTGCAAATTCTGGCGCTCCAAGAGCCATATGGCTGGCTCCTTCCCTTCCTCCAGAGCCCCTCTTTCACTGAGCCTTCCCTGGGCTTCTAGATAAACCCTGCACTTCCCCTTCTCTGTTTTCCCCCATCTCCTTAGCAGTAATCATCACCTAACAATTTACTTGCTTATCTTTATTATATGTCTTCCCCACCAGAATAAAAGTTCCAGGAAGGCAAGGACTTGTCTTTGTGGCATTATAAGGGCTCAGCAAACATCTGTGGAATGAGGAGATGAAGAGGGCATCCAGATGTCCCTGCTGTACCCACTGGATGTCTTAGAGGGCTCAATGTCTGACGCTGCTCACCACCCGGGACCTAAGAAACTACAGACCCGGGAGGCTGACCTGCAAGATCAGCACCCCAGGAAGGAGTGCGAGAGGCACCTGGGCTACTCACCTGTGCAGAATGACTCCCAGTCAGGGGACAGCGACTCAACGGCATCCCCCACTTGTGCAAAGATCTTCACACTGTAAGATGAGCCAGGTACTAACTCCGTGACCACTGCATTAGTGACTCCGACATCCGTGACTATCAGGGTTGAGTTGCTGGAGTTCCCAGCCTTCTCAATAAGAAGGCGGTATGAGTACGTGGGAGAGGCTGTGTCGAAATTCTCCCAACTTAAGTCTGCTGCTGTGGTGTTGGTACTTATTTTAATGTTGGAAACGTTGCTCGGCCCTTGATTTAAAAAGCAAAAAAAAAAAAAAATTATGGAAAAGCATGGACCAGTTTGAATTCCAGGACTTTTTTTTGGGGGGGGGGGCCGAGGGGGCTAAATCCAGGGTCATTCTACTTCTGAAGTATACCCCCAGCCTTTTCTATTTTTCATTTTGAAACAGGGTCTCACTAAGTTGCTGAGTGCCTCACGAAATCGCTGAGGCTGACCTCGGACCTGCAATTCTCCTATCTCAGCCTCCCAAATTGATGCTGGGATTACAGGTATGTGTCACCATGCCTGACCAATCATTTTATTTACTCCATCCAAAACAGACTTTTTTTTTTTTTTAAGAATAGACAAAGCTATTATCTGATAGCTCAAAAAATGAAAGACTTCCCAAAATGACATTCAGAAAACAATTATGTTACAGCCAGGCATGACGATGCACACCTGTAATCCTAGTTCTTGGGAGGCAGAAACAGGAGGATTGCAGGTTTGCTGCCAGCCTCAGCAACTTAGTGATGCTCTCAAAAACTTAGCAAGATCCTGCTTCCAAATAAAAAATAAAATAGGGCTGAGGTATAGCTCAGAGGTAGAATGCCCTGGGTTCAATCCTCAGCACCATAAAAGAGAATAATAGTATAGATTAAGCCAGGCATGGTGGTGCACACTTGTAATCCCAGCATTTGGGAGGCTGAGACCGATGGATCTGGGTTCGTGGCCAGCCTCAGCAACCTAGTGAGGCACTCCACAACTTAGTGAGACTCGGTTTCAAAATAAAGAATAAAAAATAGGGCTGGGGCTGTAGCTCAGAGGTAGAATGCCCCTGAGTTCAATTCCCAGTACCACAAAAAAAAAAAGAAAAAAAGTACAGATTAAATCTGAAAAAGAATTAAACTTTATCATGCTTTTATTTTATTTATTCATTTGTTTATTTAAAGTATTAAACTTTTCATGTTTTTATTTATTCATTTATTTATTTATTTATTTTTGTGATATTGGGGATTGACTCCAGTGGCATTCTACCTCTGAGCTACATCCCCTGCCCAACTTATTTTTTATTTGGAAACAGGATCTCACTAAGTTGCAGAGGATCTCACTAAGTTGCTGAGGCTGGCAGCAAACCTGCAATCCTCCTGTTTCTGCCTCCCAAGTACTGGGATTGCAGGCATTCACCACCCATGACTGGTTTAGGCTTCTCTTAATATTTTGAGTTTATCTGAAATATTTTCAAGATATAATTTTCAATCTGTTTTTTAAATCTGATGAAAGAGGAAATATAGTAACAGCATATTATAAGTCAACATTTCTACCACCTATTTGGTTTGAACACGAGCAAAACATCTCCCTCACTGCTGCAGGCAAAGCGCTTCATCAAGCAGGATCATCCAACACCAACATGACCAGATGATGCCCCTCTTGTCCATATTCCCAAGGAATGAATGTAACAGCTATGTTCTCCATTCTCATGGAATGAACCACGTCCTGCCTCTCAAGACAACTCCAGGTTCGCATGGCTTCAATACCAGCACCCCACGAGAACAGCAAAACCTTTGCCATGCTGAATTTTCAACTTAAGCAACTTCAAGTCAACCTGAACCCCAGAACCACAACCAACCCTGGCCCCGTCTTTACCCAGTGCTTCCTCCACATGAAAGGCAGGGAGAATCTCACCTAGAAGGGCCTCCTAAGAGACTTACGTGTGTACTGGACAGTGAAGTTGGAGTCCCCCAAGAGCTGGTCCAATACTGGAGAGATTGTGATGTTGTACAGGGTGCCCGGGGTGAGGCCCGGCAGTGTGATGGATTTCTTGGAACTGTTTACTTCCTTAGAGCCGGAGTCAGACTGTATAAACAAGAGGTAGACGTACTCCGAAGCAGCATCTGTGTTCTGCCACTCCAGCTGCATTTCGGTGCTGGTGACATGGACCACGTGGATGTCAACAATGGCACTGCGGTCTGGTAGGAGGAAAGGAAGAAACAAGAAAACCCATCCATGAGCATCATGACAGCCAGCTTCATTACAAAGGGTCTGACAAAAGAACCTGCTCTTTTGTCATCAAACTCCTCAAAGAGTTCACAGAGGGCAAACTCTAAAACTGGAGGAGGAAATACATACACATGCAGGTTTTTTTTTTATATTAGGGACTGACTCCGGTGTCATTCTATCTCTGAACTACACCCTCAGCCCAACTTATTTTTTATTTGGAAACAGGGTCTCACTAAATTGCAGAGGGTCTCACTAAGTTGCTGAGACTGGCAGCAAACCTGCAAGAGTGAAATGCGATCCAGGGAGAGAGGAAAGGGGGAGAAGAGGGAGGAGGAGGACTGAGGAAGGAAATAGTTCAAAAAATGTTGTGTCCAAATATGAAGGCACCACTACGAACCTCACTAACATGTACAGGGAGGGAGGAGAGGGGAGCACAGTGAGATACAGATGGAAACACACCAAGTAATGTGTGCGTGCATGTTTGCATCACTTTGAAACTCACTGTGATAATTACAATGCACCAAGAAAAGTATTAAAAATTTGGGGTTTTTTGTTTTTTAAATCATTCACTCAAAAGAAAATGCATCCCAGTGACACCCTCGGGCACAGTGAAGAGGAAAACAGAAATGGAGAGTTGACTTCTACCAAGTTGGAACATCCGAGGCCAGGTGAGGAAGGACAGAAAGCATGTGACCCCTCCAACTGCAGAGCCGGAGGTCCAAAGCACAGCCAGACTCGTGAGCCTGTACTCGGCCTCACCCCACACATGCAGCCATCTGCACTACAAGCGCATATATACACAGGTGCTCCTTTCAAACCCTCTTCTCTTTACCTGATACTCAAGGTCACCTTAGGTGCCAGGGGACTGCAAAAGTAACACATGCATGTACTATCTACTCCAAAGTTATTTTTTTTTTAAATGGGTTCTCAGCCAGGCGTGGTGGTGCATGCCTGTAATACCAGTACTTGGGAGGCTGAGACAGGAAGATTGCAGGTTCAAAACCAGCCTCAACAACTTTGTGAGATCCTGTTCCCAAATAAAAAATAAAAATAGGGCTAGAGGTGTAGCTCAAAGGTAGAATGCCTCTGGGTTCTATCCCCAGTACCACAAAAAAATAAATAGATAAATAAAGTGGGTTCTCTTCAAAATGAGCAGCTTGCAGAGTTTTCTTTTCCTTCCACCAGATTCCTGACATCAAAAGGACTCCACAAACAAAAGAGTATGGAAGGCAGCCTTTTTCCATAAACAAACAAACAAACAAAAAAAAAAAAACTAGAAATAACCTAAATGTTTCAAAAAAGGGGAAGGACTATGTAAAGCATGGTCTGGTTACATGATGAAGTAAATATTCTGCATCCATTAAGAACACATAGACTGTGCTATCCATGGAGGAAAGTGATATTGTACACTGAGCAAAAAACAATCTCAAACACAAAACAAAATTATTTGCCAAATAATTACAACCATGTAAATAAAATGTGTGACTGTGGACCAGAGAGAAAAGGAATTCATTTGGGTTAAAGACGAGTTACATGCCTTGACCTTCCTTGTTACTGTGTTAAACTACACATAATATTTAGCATTTGAACCATCTAGTGTACAATTCAGTGGCATTACATACATTCCCAAGCCGGGCGTGGTGGTGCGCATTTGTAATCCCAGTACTTGGGAGGCTGAGACTGGAGGATCCAAGTCCACAGCCAGCCTCAGCTACTTAGGGAGGCTCTCCACAACCTAATGAGGCCCTGTTTCAAAATGAAGAATAAACAAATAGGTCTAGGGGTGTAGTTCAGAGGTAAAATACCCCTGAGTTCAATCTCCAGTACTGCAAAAAAAAAAAAAACATTCCCAGTGTTGTATAAACACTATCATACCCAAAGTATTTTTATCATCCTCAACATAAATTTTATATCTATTAAACAGTAGCTTACCACCACCACCCCAGTCCCTGGTAATCTCTGTTCTCCCATCTGTCTCTATGAACTTGTCTTTTCTGGGCACCTTATATAAGTGCAGTCATGCGGTGTTTGTTCTTCTGTGTCTGGCTTATTTCACTTAGCATAATATTTTCAAGATCTACCTGTGCTGTAGCATGTATCAGAATTTCATTTGCCCTATTTCCTACTCTGTCAAAGAGAAACAATAACAGATCCTCCTCCAATGAATTTGTGTTCAAATTTTTTAAATCTGGTATGAGAACACCCAGCATTTGTAGGCTCCTGATAAATCATGCTATTACTATATTAAGCCTGGTATTATTAAGTTACATGACACCCAGGGTCCTCCACAATGGAGATCCTCATATCTACAACATTCTCACGATGAAAGAAGAAATGTGTGGATATGACACTGGGCTCAAGAGTCTTACTAAAACTTAGATTTGAAAGGGAATTACTAAATTCACCTGGGGGACATGTTTTGTGGCACCTTTATTTTAGAAGCATACTATCAATGTTTTGCCATGACTATCAAGGCTTAACTGAACCAAGAGTATTGAAGATTAATTCCTATCAAGGGGAATCTCAAAAGCTGAAGGAGTTTATGTGCTTCTCAAAGAACCCACTGCATGATTTTATCCTTCCTCTCTGTAAAGCAGACTTTAAGTATCTTGCAGTCAAAGATAAAAGAATAGTGTATGTTTACCAAGCTTTCCAAAAAATTTATTTCAAATTTTAAAAAGAAGTAATAATGAACATTAGCACCCTGGGAATTCCAAGAAGTTTCTCCTATACTAGCCTGGGAATAATTCGATGATTTTTGTTTTATTTTGAGATAGGGTCTCACTAAGTCACCCAGGCTAGCCTCAAACTTGCGATTCTCCTGCCTCAGCCCCCTGAGTCACAGACATTATAGGCATATGCCATGGCATCTGGCAGGAATTTTTAAACACAGTATACATTTCATTAACTGCCAAATGGCACTGTTATCTCCTACCATACATCTGAAAAACTCCACTGTATGCTCATGAGAGAATGAAAGTAGGAAAGCCAATAACATTTTAGTGTGAGGATAATAATATCTCATGGCACCCTTGAAAGAAAATAGGAGCCCCCTAGAGATTTCTGGACCACACTTGGAGAACCAATGCTCTAGTTCAGGGCTCAGAAAATTTTTTCTATAAGGAACGAAGAGTAAATATTTCAGTTTTTATAAGCCATAAATTGCCTGTTGTTACTACTCAATTCTAGCATGAAAGCAACCAGGAATAGAGCACAAATGAACATCGTTGTGTCCCAATGAAACTATAGCTAAAAAGCACATGGTGAGCCAGTTTGGGACCACGGACAACGGTATTATCTATTGACCTGATATTTAGACAATGGAATACAAGTCAGGCATTAAGGTCATCCTGTAGAAATGCTTACATAGAGATAGGGAAATATTCGGAATAATGGTGAACTGCATATTACAAAATGATCACGTTTGTAAAACAAATATAGATGTATGTTTATATCTTAAAATTGTGTTGATGATTAACTCTGGTGGGTGGATTACCTGTGATTTTGTTCTTTTTTTGTGGGTCTGTATTTTATATCATGAATATGCACTACTATAATGAAACAGATCTGATTTTTTCTTAATAAGGAGAAAAACAGTATTTGGAAAACATGACATCTATACTTATTTTTTTTATACTTAGTGCATTGTAATCATACATCTTTGTTAAGTACAAGCTGGTAAAGGCATACATGCACACATTTCTCATTTAAACCTTCCCCAATTCCCACCCCACTTCCTCGTCCTCCCCTCTTCTCAAGTTCAGTTTACTGATTAACATTGATATGTTTGTGAAAGTACATCACGTGTTTTCCCCACCCCCCCATCACCTTATCAGACCAATGCATTTGTATCTATGTTTATAGCTGCACAATTCACAATTGTCAAACTATGGAACCAGCCAAGATGTCCATCAACAGATGAATGGATTACAAAACTATGGGATATGTACACAATGGAATTTTACTCAGCTATAAAGAACAACAAAATCATGCCATTTGCAGGGAAATGGATGGAACTAGAAAACATTATGCTAAATGAGATTAGTCAATCACAAAAAGTAAAAAATCATATGCTCTTCTTAATATGTGAAAGCTAGGAGAAAGTGAGACATAACAGGGACTCCAGACAAAGAAGGAGAAACCTTAGATGAGCAGGGAAGGTGACATCTATACATTTTATGCTGGCTTCCTTTAGGAAGCATCACTATCAGACAGGAAGCCCAGGCAATCTGCTTACCAGTTCTTTCAGCAATTGTCTGGGATGGCCCTTCAGTCCCATTGGGTCCTTGTGGAAATATTTCAAAATGATATTTGATCCCAGGGGATAAGCCATCAATGATAATACTCTGGTTGGTGGTTGTACTATTTCCAAGGTCTCCAGCTCCATCCTGCCTGGTAAGAATCCGAAAGGATTCTGAGTCATTGCTGCTCCAAGCCAGGCCGATTTCCCTCGTGCCGACACTGGTCACTCGGAAGTGAGAAACTGGACCAGGGGCTGTGGGAAGACAGCAAATGATTGGATTAAGAATCGAAACATCCAGAAGACAGGGGCGACCCACACTCACAAAACACTTAAACTGAGGTTTGCTTTTTGTTTGTTTCCCAGAGGCATAAAGATTTATTTGGGAAAGCCAGAAATACACACAAAAGGAGAATGTGGGCCAGCTCCAGAGTGAAAGATGCTACACTGGGATTAAATGCACACTTAGGACACCTCATCTCTCCTTTGGTCCTCTTTGGACCATCAGCTATAACACAAGCTTCTCAGAAACCAGTGTCCTGGCCATGGAGAGGGCGCTTGGCCACAGGAGTGCAGGCACTGCGTGCTAACGTTGCACTAAGTCATTCCCAGGAAAACATCCCAAGCACTTTTTATTTTTTCCTTTGAAAACAGGATCTTGCTAAGTTGCTGAGGTTGGCCTTGAACCTGTGACCCTCCTGTCTCAGCCTCCTGGGACTATAGGCATGTGCTACGATGCCTGGCTCCAGGTTCTTTTTACCTCCCTATAGCAATCCACTCTCAGTCTATACCACACTAGAAGTCATCACAAACACAGGTTGGAGTCGAGATAGACCAGAGGCTTAATCTCACCTCTGTCACCAGGTGTGACACCTGCCTACTTCACCTCTCTCAGCCTTGGCTTCCCCATCCATAAAACAAGACTATTGTCAACCGCTTCATAGGGTTGCTGAGAGCATTCAATGAGACAGTGCAAGGCAAGCAGCTCATGAGAAGCTCAGCATGTGTTGCATCAGTCACCGACCACCGTTATTATTATCACACACCCAGAAGGGGCTAAGAGTCCCTGTGGACCCACATGCAGTGCTGTGCCCTCCTTCAGGGCACAAACAGCTTCTTTGTCTTGTATTTGGCCCTGGCACACAGCAGGATTCAAGAAAGGTCATCTATAGCAGCGAGTAGACTCACGGGTGTACACTTGGAAGAAGCCCGGGGTGCCCTCGGCGTCTCCCAGGAAAGGGCGCACTGTGATATTGTACAAGGTGCTCGAGCTGAGTTCAAGAATGACGGCCTGAGTCTTGCTGACAGTGAAGTTGAGGGCACCAGTCTCCCTAGCCACTTCTATCTCGTAGGTGTAGGTAGAGGACGACCCGTTGTGGCTGACTGTCCAGGTCAGGCTCATGCTGGTGGCATTTATGCTCATGACTCTGATGTCAAAAACCTGACTCGAATCTGTGAAGATACAGAGGAAGGAAAAATAACCAGAATGGCTAAGCCAGAGTGAGGACAGGGGACAGAAAGCTGTCATCAGGGTATGTCATCGAGCCTAAAAAACACCTTTAGGAACTGTTCCTCCTCTACCCTACCTAACCATGACCGAAATGTACATGGAGCCCAGCCAAAGTTGGCACCAGAGGTCAGTGAAGAAACAATCTGGCCAGTTGCACCTGCACAGGCACTCGGAGTTCTCTTTCAGGAGCTGACCGTTAGAGAGATGCCAGGCTCCTTCTCAAACAATCACATGGACTCTTCATATGCCCTGTCCTAGGTGTGTGGGAGACCCAGAAAAGTCCTCAGGCACATACCCATCCAAGGATGAACACCAGACTCTACGTGAACAATTAAAGATGGCAGACTTGGGCTGAGCACATCTGGGTTCCAAGGCTAGCCCTGCTTTAATAGCCAGGTAGACCTTAGGAAAATCTCTTGAGCTCAGTTCGCTCATCTATAAAATGTGGATATCAACCTTGACCTCAAGCAAAGATAACAGAAGAGCACTAGTTACCTGCCACTTGCCCACCCTCCCAGTCCATCCCCTGTCTTTCTCTTGCCTGTTTGTTCCCTGGGGACTGAGCCCTGTGCAGGACATCACTGGGAGCACTACTACTGGCTGCAAGCAGGTCCCACCAATGAGTGACACAGCAGGCTGCTGAGGGAGGGCTGGGGGGCACAGCCTTCCACCTGTCACCTCCTGCTCTGAGCCACGTGTCCTAGCACCGCTGTGCCCTCCACTGGCTCAGCTCTCCCCGGGTCCCAGAAAAACCATCTCTTCCCCTTGCCTGGGGAGGTGGCTTTCCACTGTTGGCTTGACCTAACTAACTAGTCAGTCAGGCCTCACTTAATTAATCACTTAGAAAATGCCAGGCTGTGTGCATGCACGTGTGTGTGTGTGTTTGTGTGTGTGTGTGTGTGTGTGTGTGTGTGTGCGTGTGTATGTGTGTCGCAATGGGCTGAATATTTATGTCCCCCAAAATTCCTATGTTGAAACCGTGACTGTTGAGGTGACAGCATGAGGAGGTAGGCTGTAGGGGTGATTAGTCATGTACACGTATACAGCCTGGACAGCAACTGCCAGCAAACATTCTAAAACATGCCTCTCTTCCCCCTTTCCACTCTCCAAAAGAGAGAGTAACAACTCTCAAATTCTCAGAGCATACATATAGCATTGGTCTAGGAATTACATCATTCCCTCCAAAATTACCAAGGTCCTTGCGATATCACAAACCCCCTTCTTTCCCTGTAGCCCCTCACCCCAGCTCCAGTCTTCATCTCGGGGGGCCTGGGCTCCCGGGCTACCCTCCCAGCTGGCTTCCTGCCCGGGATTCTCACTGTCCCAAGCCACCTGCTCTTTACCACCTAACAATTCCCCTAAACACCCATCGGCCTGGTCACTCTTGAGGGAGAGACGAGTCTATGGGCCTGTGACATCCTTTGTAAATATTTGTTTGAAAATAAAACCGTGAGAGATCTCCAGACGGGCCTCGAGGGCGGAGCTGCAGCCTGCCCGCTGGTCTCCCAGCCCCCTGCTCTCTCTGCCCTCCACCTCCACACCCTGGGTCCGTCATCTGCTGTCACTCAATGTGTTTCTTCAGCTGAAATATCCTGCTCTCCCTTCTCCTCATTTACCAAGTCCCACCCTCCCTCCACAGTGAATTCAATCCTCCCTGCAGGAGGGGCCCTCCCTCGAGACTAGATGTCAGAATCACACTCTCACCTCCCAAGGTGCATGGCACTCAGTAGACAGTGGCATGTGTTACCTGTGCAGCCAGCCTCCCCCCTTCCAGACAGCTCCCTGACACCCTCCATGGGAAGAACTGCTTGTCACTGCATGGAAGCTGGGGATGACGGCTCCTTCTTCAATACAGCCAGCCAACAGGCAGGTACGAGAAGGAGCATGTCCCTCCTTCCAAGGACTTTGCATCCTAAGGGTGTCACTAGATCTGGTGTGACCGAGCCCTCCAGAGTCTCCTGGGTGCTGTCTGTTTTCTGTCCTGATTCCTCCAGCCTCAACTCTCACTCCTCCAGTTCTGTGGGCCTGTGACAGCCTTTCAAGACAGAGAGTGTTCCGATAGGACCACCTGAGTCAGCTCGTGGGGCTGCCACCAAGCCCCCACAGGCCGTGATGCTGCAGCGTTCGCTCCTGAGCTCAGAGCGCAATCACACTCTTTCCCGACTCCCCATCTGTACAGAACGCTCCCTGGGAGTAGAGGCCATGCACCTCCTCACTCCCTCGTTAGCCCTGATCTCTAAAGCCTCCGAGTGTGGGTCAATTTACAGAACGGAAGGGCTGCTGAATCACAGCTAGCAAACAGCAATGTGCTTTATCAACTAGTGTCTCAACAAAAAGTCTGGTCTAAATTCCAAGGGCAGGCCAAAAAGGGAAAGTCTTTTTTTTTTTTACCTCAAGGGGGAAATTTTAAGCAATGATTGTGTGTGTGTGTGTGTGTGTGTGTGTGTGTGTGTGTGTGTGTTTTTACTGGAGATGGAACCCAGAGGAATTCTGCCTCAGAGCTATACCCCCAGCCCTATTTTATTCTTTTATTTTGAAACAGGGCCTCACTAAGTTGCAAAGGACCTCACTACATTTCTGTCTGAGGCTGCTGTGAACCTGCAATCCTCCTGTCTCAGCCTCCTTAGTACTTGGATGACAACCGTGTGCCACCACGCCCAGCTATGATTATCTATTTTTAAGAGAAAAATATTATACCAGCTTGTCTCTTTGGCTAGAATGCAGGCAGAGTAAGAGACAGCGGCTCAGTCGGTTTTGCTAAGCTTCATGAAAGACCTGCCATGAACACAGAGGTGGAAAGAAACTCAACAGGTCTGCACTATCTGAAATCTCTCCCAGAAAATTCTCTCTGACATCAGAAATAACTCATACCCAGAATCACAGAAGATAAAACTTTATACTAGAAACTGCCTGAAGCCATTTCCCCAAACTCCACATACTTGTCCTGAACTCAACAGCCTGGGGCTGTCCTTCTGTGCCATCTGTTGCTTGAGAATAAACAGTGGCTTTGTATTGAGCGCTGGGCTTTAACCCGGCCAGCAGGACTTCCGCGTCTCGGGACTCCTGGCCAGGGGCATGGTCTGCGGGTTCCGGGTGGAATTCATCTGCCGGGGCCGAGGGGCTGCCGTGTGACTTCGAGTTGCTGGCATCTGTTGCAAGTGCAGGAGGCAAAGACGTTAACCACAAGAGAAACACATCCCCCTTCATCTTTCAGGCCCCCATCCCAGAAGATGACACATCCAACAGTTCCCACAGCTGGTACTCCATAAATAGCCGTTCCCTTCCTCCCCCAGAGAGGGAGATGGTCTCCTGAAATGGCCCTGATACTTCACTTTATACTGCTGTTCCAGTAATACCATAGCTATCTGGTGCCTGCCTCTCTCTCTCTCTCTCTCTCTCTCTCTCTCTCTCTCTCTCTCTCTCATCTCTGCTGTTTCGGCCATTCTCCTTTCATTGGGACATGATCTTCTCCCATCCCAACATGGTTTTTCAGGGGCAGCTCCATGAGTCAGACTCGGCGAGGCAAAGCCCATTCAAGGACTGCTTCCCCAGGGCTGCAAGGTGGGAAATGGAAATGCCTGGTGGCCATTTCTCTTGAGCTGGGCAGAGGGAGCCACTCTGAGAACAAAGCTGACAAACAGAC
>PVLC010019763.1:0-30161 GCA_004027655.1 Graphiurus murinus
CACCCATAAAGTCCACATAAATACAATTCAAATTGTATTTTCTTTATGATAGAAATGTATCAGCAGGTAGAAGGATGAAGAGATCACTTCTTCTAGGGGCCCTTGAGTATAGACTATTCTGAATCTTTCATGTTACTTGGCTATTTAAGAGATTATGGGATAGTGCTTGTGTGGGTCTGATATTAGTCATAGGTACAGGAAAAGCTTCCTCAAGAGGATCCATATAGCTTGAGATATAAAAGAAAGAAACAATAAATAGGATGGCATCAATTTAAAAATCTTCTACACAGTAAAGGAAACAGGAGAGTGAAGAGACAACTGAGAGAAAGGAGACAATCGCTGCCAGCTGCTCCTCTGACAGAAGACTAATATATAGAATATATAAAGAATTAAAAAATAATCAAATAGCCCAATCTTTAAACAAGCAAATTAACTTAATGGGTGCTTCTCAAAAGAAGTACAAATGGTCAACACTTACATTAAAAAAAAAATGACATCTTTAGCCATCAGGGAAATGGAAATCAAAACTACACTGAGATTCCATCTCACTCAATCATCAAGAATATAAATAACAATAATTGCTGGTGAGGATATGGGGAAAAAGGAACTATTATATGCTGATGGTGGGAATTTAAATTAGTATAGCCACTATAGATCAGTAAGGAGGTTCCTCAAAAAGCCAAAAATAGAATTATCATGAACTAGCAATGCTACTCCTTAACATTTATCCAAAAGAATTAAAACTAGCATAATTTATAGATACATGTATATCCACATTTATTGCAGCAGAATTCTAGGTATCTGTAACGGTTTAATAGATAAAGAAAATGTCTATATGCATACACAAACACAAACACAATCGAGTTTTTAGTCAACCATAAAAGAGAATAAAATTATGTCATTTGCAGGAAAATTGATAGAACTGGAAACTGTAATTTTGAGTGAAATAGGTTAGAGTCAGAGACAAAATACTGTAGGTTTTCTCTTATATGTGGAACCTAATGGAAAAAAAAGAAAAAAAAAAGTTTCCTTGAATGTGGACGGGAGATCAGTAGGGTAGGTAAAGATCAGAGGGATGGAAGGTGTTGAAGGAATTGAGGAGTGAAACTGATCAAATTATATTTTTTATCTATGCATGACTGTGCTGCAGTGAAACTCACCATTTTTTATAATTAATATACAGGTTTATTATAAACATGTCTGAAGTTACATAATCTGGTTAGCCTAGGTTAATTACATCCCTAGCAGGTACTTTTAGGTCTACAGTATCAATGTAATAATAAGAAGAATGAGCCAAGCAATAGTTTGAGCTATTCAAACTATTGAATAGAAATTTATTAATTATAAACTGAGGTTCTCAAGAAAATGCAGGAAATATAAGTCCTTTATATATTTTTTCAGAGCACATACTGGTAAATATAAGTAATAATGACATTTAAGTCATAAACCATATTGAACTAATTCTGTTTGTGAAATGCAAATGAAAGAGTATACTTATTTCGATTAAAATAAAGACAGAAGCCGGGTGTGGTAGTGCACGCTTGTAATTCCAGCATTCGGGAGGCTGAGACCGGAGGATCTGGGTTCCTGGCCAGCCTCAGCTACCTAGTGAGACACTCCGCATCTTAGTGAGACCTGGTTTCAAAATAAAGAATAAAAAATAGGGCTGGGGGTATAGCTCAGAGGTAGAATGCCCCTGAGTTCAATCCCCAGTCCTGCAAAAACATAAAATAAAAATAAAGCCAGAAGAATACAAACAACATAGAATATGAAGTTATTACTTGATAATAGCTACTACATACATGTTACATACACACCTCTCCTCCTGTTCAGCCTTCTGTTTCTTTTTGGTTAATTCATTGTTGTTATTACATAACATTAGAAAATTATATCCTGGAAAACTTGCCACCCTTTGTACTAGAGCATATGTTTGTTTTGTAGACTTCTTTTATCTTTAGTGCATTAAAATGAAGAGCATCACAGTTTCCTGTTTCCCCAGAAGTACCTTTTAACTTTTATTATGAGATATTTGTTTCTGCCTTGAAGTTTAATTGATCCCAAGTTAGCATTTAAAATTTCAGGACACTTGAGGCTGCTATCAATAATATTTTCATACACAGAAAGGTATACAGTATTCTCACAGCAAAACTTGGAGACTGTTCTGTTGACACTATTTTTATTTGCACACTGCAAGTAATAGAATGAATTAAGAAAAAAATAGAGAGCCCAGATTGTCATATATTCTTATATACCTGTTAATACTTCATTTTCCTGGATAGGGGCATGTGCATCAGAGAATTTTCTTTTAGTTAAGGCCAACATAATTGGATATTCCTTCTGTATTTATTTTTCCTTTCTGATTCACTAAACCCTGTCTTCAGTCCATCAGCCACATAAGCTATGAAGTACATTCAGTAAGAGGGTCAGAACAGAGGCAAACATTTATATGAACCCTATAGTGAGATACCTTCCTCTCCTGTCTGGGCTAACTCTTAGAAGTATTATTTTTTCTTTTGGTGAAACAGGCTGTTATTATTGTTGTTATTTTGTATTTGCCTTTAACCTGTCTCCTTCATGGTCACTCAAAGACAATGCTTGTTGGCATGGGCCACTCAGAGCATTTTAAGAAGGTCAAACCTCTTACATACAGCCTCCCCCTTCCCTCTTTCCTTCATTGCATGCCCGCTGTCCCTGAGCTTCTAGATTGAAGATATGTTTTTCTTTTTGGCTGCACCTATGATTTATTTTTAAAATATATATTAGAAAGGTGACCTTATTTTCATTGTTTCTAATGTATTTTTGATTGGGGTTAGCATTCTACTCAGGTACTGATATCATTTTCTTTTTTTATTCTTGTTGTTTCTTCTTCTCTACTTTCTTCTCTCTATTCTTCATTATATGCAGAGAAAAATGAGATTATTTTTCCTCCTTATTTCTTCCTGCCTTTGTTCTTCTGTTTTACTAAATCTGTTTAGGTTGACTGATCTTTTTTTTAAATAAACAATTATTTCTTCAGTTTTGCATTACTTATATGAGGTAAGCAGAACAAAGTCAAGAAAAATCCAAAATTCAATGCATGTAGGCTAAAATCTATAACTTAGATAATAATACCTTCTTTATTATCTTACTTTATACTGTTCTATCAAACTTAATATACAAACTAAAATCTTTAAAACCAAGTAGACACAGTTTAATTTATTCCTGAAGGTGAAGCTATGAATGATGTAGCATGTGAAGAAAATACAATAAGAAGAACCAGAAAAGAGAAGGTGAATACAGTGTAAAGGAAGCCCTTCAGAAACAGTTAGAAATTCAGAAGAAACTATTATTTTGGCCAAGTCTCTTGAAATACCCTATGGAGTCCGGCCCTGGTGGTGTATTGCTCATGTTCCATACTGGGTAATGAATGGGGTGTTTCACTTTAATTGGAAGTTCTGCCAGGTACAAGGAGCCATAAAGAGATGATAGTTTTTATGTTTATGTTTATGTTCTTTTTTTGATATTTTTTCGAAGAGGATAGTGAAGTGAATGCATGTGGAAGACTGACCAGTGCTCAGGACAGAGGGAGGACAGTTGAGAGGCCTTCTTATCTGTAGGTTCAGAACTGTGTTTGATAAGTAATACAAACATTGATTAATAGAAAAAGACATTTAAATGTCATGTGATGACTCTTGGATGAACTACACCAATTAATGCACTATTGATTCTTCAGGTATAATTTATTTTCTTAAACATATTGGTGAAGTTATTCAAGTGGAGAATCTTTGATATTAATCGTTTTAAGCAATATTATAGATTTTCATCAGTAATTTGCCATTTTGAGGTTTTTTTGAAAAGCTTTTTTATGTCTTCCTAGTTACATATTATCAACTGCAGTACCTCTCCCCATTTTGCATTGAAGTGATATCCCAAGACTGCAGTGGATGCCTGAAACCATGGATAGTATTGAGTCCTATATATATTATTGTTTTGTTTTTCTATACTCACATACCCTTGATAAAGTTTAGCTTATAAAATAGGGGCAGCAGGATATTAGCCTCAATAACTAATAGCAAAATAAAATAATGATAATTAATACTATAATGAGAGTTATTTAAAATTTGTGAATTATTTATTTCTGGAATTTTTCATTTAATATTTTCAGACCTTAGTGGCCCATGGGTAACTGAAACAATAGAATGTGAAACTGTACACAAGGGGGACTCCTGTATGTTTAATTAAATTACATGATTAGAATAACAAGCCCAACTTATTAAAAACAAGTTGTAGAACAGAATCAGAACTAACTCTTGAGAGTGTGCAGTTCACCTATCAAGAGTGGAAATGAATGGCCTGGCAGAGAAAAGCCCAGTGTGCCAGGCTAGGCAGAGCAGCAAGGGTATATAACTGTTGGGATGAAGAGTATCTGTTCATCTGGTTGTTGGTGATAAGGAAGTTCTCTAAGACAGGATCTACTCTAGGCAGGAGGACTATTTATATCAAATCTATTAACAGTACACTGTTTGAGCTGCTCACCATAAAACCCCTGAAAACCCTTCCTTCTTAGGAACATACATGACTCCACCACCCAAGCCTCAACAGAACATGGCAATGATGCATTTAATGATGAAATATTTTATATTAAAAATGTGAAAGAGCAGGGAGTTCTAAGTCCTTGTAACTTCTTTAACAAGAAACTTTTAGTGATAAATTTTTGTTGTTGTTGTTTGTTTGTATGTATATGGTACTAGGGATTGAACCCAAGGGTGTTCTATCTCCAAGCTACACTCCAAGCCCTTTTTTATTTTTTATTTTGAAACAGATTCTCACTAAGTTGCTGAGACTGGCTTCCAAACTGAGATCCTCCTGTCTCAGCCTCCCAAATACTGGGATTACAAGCATACACCACCATGCTGGGCTTGGTGATATTTTCTCCCTTTATTATTTTTCCTTTAACCCCTAAAGTGTGGTCTTTACAATCCAAATTATAGGAGGTGGCATTTAGAACTGGCCAGGAGGCTTAAGTTATTTGTTTATTTATTTATTTATTTAGGTATTGGGGATTAAATCTAGGGGAATTCTACCTCCAAGCTATACCCCCATTCCTGTTTTATTTTTTATTTGGAAACAGGGTCTCACTAAGTTGCTGAGACTGGCCATGAACCTCTGATCCTCTTGTCTCAGCCTCCCAAGTACTGGGATTATAAGTGTGTGCTATATTACACAAAACAGATTATTAACTGTCCCTTTTTCCAGAAGTATGATTTTCTTGCCAGGTGCCAACCCAAATCCTCCTAGGATGACTTTTTTTTTTTTTTTTAAGTGACCAGTGAAAACGTACTGGTTTGAGATAGAAAAAATATTTTTCCAACTTTCATACTCAGGAAAACACTTCATCTCTCTGTTCACTGAAATGTGTAGGGAATTCTTCCCAATAAGAAAAAATCCTCCAGCAAACACCAACTAGGTCTTTCATTATTTAACTCAATTGTGACACTAACTTGAGTTCCCCCAGACTCCACAGATTAAAAGCATAGTCAAAAAAAGATCTCCTCTCTCTTCATAAGCCATTTACAAGTAATCTGTCAGACCAACTGGCTATAAATCCAGATTTCTATTACCCCTTCCTTGGTTTTAATTTACTAGAAAGGCTCACAGAACTCAAGGAAATATCCATATTTATTATAAAGGATGTTAGAAAGGATACAAATGAACAGCAGATGGAGAAATGTCTTGGTTGAGGTTTGAGAGAAGGAGCATGGAGCTCCCTCTGGCACACCATCCTCTAAGAACATCAGTGTGTTCAGCAACCTGTAAGCTGTCTCTTCTTGGGTCTTTACGGAGGCTTCCCTATATAAACATAATTGATTACATTACTAGCCATTGATTTCCAATTCTTTCTTCAACCTCTCTTCCCTCCCTAGATATTGGGAGGTGAAGCTAAAAGTCCCAATCCTCTAATCACATGTTAGTTCCCCTGGCAACCATCCCCCACCCTGAGACTACCCAGTAGCCCACCAAGAATTACCATAGGACAAAAGATGCTCCTATGACCCAGGAAATAATGAGGGGTTTAGGAGTCCTGAATCAAATGTTCCTATTACTCAGGAAATCACAAAATCTTAAGAATTGTTTGTCAAAAGCCATGGTCAAGGACCAAACATGAGAATAAAAGATTTTCTTAGCACCCCTATCTACAAAAGATTCTCTTAGTACACCTATCTATAAAGATTTTAAGAGTAGCTCTGCCTCAGGAATCAGGGGCACATATGCAAATATGCACATACAAACATACAATATAATATATATTATGCAGAGATGAAAGTAGCAGAAATAGTGACCATTCATAATTTAGATGTTCTAGTTTTCTCCAATTACACATTTAAAAATCATATAAATATTATATTAATTTGATATGTAGATAGCTCTGAAGCTCAAGCGATCATTTCCGATCTAAAGGTAGTTTGCAGTTTGATCTTTTCTATGTTTATGCAATCTGCTTGTCTTTTATTCTATACAAGAATATGTGTATATCTTATATACAGTAATAGAAAATTCCCCCATGTTTTGTTTTGGCAATTCTAAGGATAAAATGTATACCAGTTTGAAGCTGTTTTATAGATTCTTTTTTTACTTTACCCTGATGTTTTATTGTTTATATAGTAATACACAGCCCTCAACCTAAAAAGGAAATGCTAATATTTTTAAAACAATTTTATTCCCTAGTACTCATCAGTTTATTTATTTATTTATTTATTTATTTATTTATTTATTTATTTATTTATTGCAGTACTGGGGATTGAACTCAGGGGCGTTCTACCTCTGAGCTACACCCCCAGCCCTATTTTTTATTCTTTATTTTGAAACCGAGTCTCACTAAGTTGCGGAGTGCCTCACTAGGTAGCTGAGGCTGGCTGCGAACCCGGATCCTCCGGTCTCAGCCTCCCAAATGCTGGGATTACAAGCGTGCACCACCATGCCCGGCTCAGCAGTCTTTTTAAACAAATTGCCTGGCTTTTGTACATATTATGAAAATATATTCATATCATAATGATTGCTATAGAGTATAATTATTATACAAGTATTCTATAGTTACATAGTACGCAAATGTAACATTTTATCTAAGTCCACATTTTTTAAAATAGCAACTCACAAGCTACTATATGTGTATGTACTTTGGTAACCATGGAGTAAGTGACTACTGAGAAATTTTAACTTGATTTTCCTAAGAATAAGTTCTGAATCAAGCATTTATTTTTTGTCTTTGGTCTTTAGTTGGCAGTGATTCTTAAAGAGTCTTCAAAAAGTAATTCTTTCCTCTTTTAGTTCCTAATTATTGAAACACATAAGAAGTGAATTCTCTTTCCATAAAATAAAATATAAAAGTCATTCCTTGTGCGCACTATTTTTGTTTGGATTATTTTTATAAAGTGACACGAACAACCAAACAGACATACCCTTGAGTGCAATGCCTAAATATATCCCAACTTCCTGGAAAAACATTAAGGTGGAGAAAAATGAATAAATATTCCTAAAGTTAGTTGCTTATTTCAGTTTTTTTTTTTTCTGGTACTGGGGATTGAACCCAGGGGCATTCTACCTCCAAGTTATACCCCCATCCCTATTTTTATTCTTTATTTTGAAACGGTCTCACTAAGTTGCGGAGGGCCTCACTAAGTAGCTGAGGCTGGCTGTGAACCGGGATCCTCCTGCTCAGCCTCCCAAGTACTGGAATTACAAGTGTGTGCCATCATGCCAGGTGCTTATTTCAGTTTTTACCTAAATTATAATGGTGAATAACTTAAGTACATTAGTATATGTTAGAGATACTTTGACAAAATATCTTATAGCAAGGAACAACTGAGAAAATGCTTTTCAGGTAGGTAACTTTACTTGCATTAGAGGGCCACACTTAAGTTGTTTTACTGGAGAATAGAGGAGTAAATGAGAGGAACTAAGGACTCCTTCCCCCACTTAGATTATCCTGCACCAGCACTGACTTAAGGAAACACTTTTTTATTTCAAGGCATGTTATTATCATCCGTCTGAGCAAGATACTTTGCTTTTGAATATTAAATTATTACTAGTTCCCCCACTTTCCTTCTCATTCTTAATCTTTGTAAGAATCCAACCTAGAGGAGTTAATTTGTAATCTTCCATATATATATTTAGATGGATGAATTATTGGAAAATACGTGATTTTTGTATCTTAATATATGTTTTTTAAATTTAAACACTTGCTACTGCATACATTTCGTTCTTTCTTTTTCATATATCTTTATGATTTTTTTTTTTAGGTATCCATGTATAAGTCCAGTTCAACATTTCTGATCTTTAGAGAACATTGTGTTTTGTGTAAGAGCACACACACACACATATATACACACACAAATTACAAATACACACACACACACACATACATTTTATGTTTTAATTCTGTTTTTTCTTCTGGGGATATCTACTTATGCTGTTCCTCTTTGCCAGCATAAACATTTTACAATAAATACATATATGCATATCTCTGTGAGCATTTATGCAAATTTTAGGAAGAAATACCCAGAAATAAAGTTGCTGAATTTTGCTAATGAGTGACAGATAGAAATGACTATACTCCTTATACTCTCTTCATCAGCAATGGAACACTTTACCAATAGTCGATATTATCTGACACTTCTGTTTTGCCATTCTATTGGCTATAGATTGATGCTTCTTTATTTGATTTGTATTTCTTTGAACCATAGTGTCAACTTAGTAATTACTATCCCCTTTTCTCCAAATTTCCTTTTAATATCCTTTGCTACATTTTCTGTTGATTTCTTCATCTCTTTGGGAGGGGTGTGTGTGTGTATGTGTGTGTGTGTGTGTGTGTAATTTGCCAAAGGAAAAAAATCCTGTATATGTCAATCAGTAGTTTTCAACTCAAGCTAAAATTTATATGTCTCTTGCTGAGACAGGGGGTCCCAAACACACATTCAGGAGTTTCATAAGTCAATGCTATTTCCATAATATTTCTAAGACTATATTTTCCACTTTCACTGTATTAACATTTCACATGCCACAACAGTGGTGAGGAAAACTGCTCATGCTTTATCACAAATCAAGGCAGGGGCACCAGCCTGTACTAGATGTCACTGAATCATCTCTATTCTGCCCATATAGGAGTATGAAAAGAATATCCAATTTATTTAAGAATGACCACAATAATACAGTAATGACAATATGTTATTAGATATCTAAAGTTATTAGATGCTAGTCCTTGGTAGGTCTTGCCTGTTCTGTGTGATAAAGTGGGAAGTATGCATAAAACACTTCTTTTTCTTTAAATTTGGTGTACAGTAATTTTACATCATTTTGGAGACAGTGTCAGGAAAATACATGCACACAACTCTTGGTGCTCCCCACACTGGGCATAAAGCAGTTCTGAATACTGAAGTGTGATGATAACTTCCAGGAAAAGCACTTGTGAGGTTGTATGAATTTTCATATGGATTTTCCAATCCTGCCCCCTTTAAACAATCATGTTTATTGCAAGGAACAACTGATAAACTACAGCTATTCACATATGGATATTAGTCAATCTTGTTTTGAAAATGAACAAAGTATTCTTACCACATCATCATAACAGCTGAAAGCATTTCTTGCTGTTTTAAGTGAAAATTAGAATTCTGGAACACTTATAATCACCACTGTGAGTTTGCCGGTTTTCAATAAGTACTCTTCTAATGAAATAAGTGGTGATATCAGTGTTTTAATATTATATAATGAAATGTGTCATTACTTAGAGAATCTACATAGCTCAGTGAGCCAACATTTTCCAAATGACCAACACAAGATGTTATGGTTCAGTGCTGCAATGGGTTCTTCTCCTCAGCTAACTTAGAAGAAAAGCCAGGAGACTTCCAGTTGAAACTCTTATACCAAGTTTTATTACAAGGCGAGAGAGAGAGAGAGAGGGGGAGGGAGAGAGAGAAGCTAGAGAGCTCTATGCTGGAGAAGGGGCATGAAGGAGAGCTCTGACAGAGACTCAGCTTTCTCTTGAAATTTCTGATCTTAAATAGGGTCTCTTATCTGGGTTGTTATGCTGAGGACTCTCTTTCCAACCAAATGCAGGTGCAGACAGTTGGTCCACCTACCAAGGCCCAGTCACAAATTAAAAGGAGAGTGAAAAATCACTGGATGTAAAAGGCAGGGCTTCATAAGACCTCTCTGCTCGGGTGCAGAAAAAGGGACTATCTATTTTTGCATTTTTTTCTCTCTACAAGGACAAGCCAGTCTGATATCACAAACCAGGGCTTAGCTCCATGTGAACATATATGGTATCTTTTAGCCCTGATTTAAGTTCCAAGGTCTGTAACTTCTTTATCTCTTTGCCATGTTGACCCAGCAGGTTCTGGTGCAGTCTGCTTGCTTGCAGAGTATGGTATGTGACAGACTGGCCCTTGTAAGAAGCTCAAATAACAGGCTGGGAAAAGTAAGAAAAAGCCTGTTTGAACCCTTTAAATGCCTAGGAATGGTATGAAGTTATCTACCCATTCCTGGATCAATAATGTTACAAAACCATGCATGGGGAAAAAACCATTCAAAATATTAGATTGACTAATGGATTTTAGCATGATAAATGTAAAAAGTTCATTGGTAGATTTTGGGTTTCAAACAGCAACTAAATTTTTTATTTATTTATTTTTTTCAGCACGGATTTTGTATACATTTCTTGAGTACCACAGGTTTCCATAGACATTTATGACATATCAATCATTGTCAGATCACAAATAGCACCACTTCTTCGTTTTACACGTATAGCCCACATTCTTAACATAGCCTGGTAAAGCAAACTTTCTAGAGTCATAAAACCATACTCCTTTAGGGTCATATCTTTACTTTCCAAGAAGTAGGAGGGTCTAAGCTCCTTTTGTTAATTTTTTTATTATCTTTTTATTGGTGTATTTTAGACTCACATCATAATGTAGTTCAGAATGATAGGGACATACATGCACACAACACTTGGTGAGCTTCTCCATCCTTCCATTTTCTTCATACACCCTCCCTCATTCTTGAGAGTTTCTTTTTGTTTATTTCTTTGTTTGTTGTTTTTGTTTTGCAATACTGAAATTATACCACTATTGTTTAACATTTTAAAATAGTTTGAAATTGTGATCTATTACACACAGTCCTACAAGAACCAATTTTTAACCTGTATCAATTTGCAAATGTATGATTATACTTGTAGGATACATTCCTAGAATAGAATTCTGAGTTAAAAAGAATGTAGACTTTCATATAACCAAATTACCCTTCATAAAGACCATGCCATTTATTCATTCACCAGGAATGTGTAAGTGTACCTCTCTACAGTCTTGCTAATATTGTTTATGCGATCAAACTCTTTGATTTTTGTTTCTGATAGGTGAATTAGGATAACACCACAACTCAATTTAGATTCAGTAGATTCAATTTGTGTTATGAGTGTGATTGAGTATCTTTTTATGTGTTTAAAATCCATATGTATTTCATTGAATTCTAAGTAATAAAATCTTTTGCCTGTTTTTACTGGGGTAATTTTTTTTACTATCAAAATATAAGATCTCCTAATTTCTTTGATTAATTAATCCTTAGATATGATATTATTCATAAAATATTAATCTATATTTTTCATTTGTATTTTGATTTTATTTTGCTTTTTATCTTGAAGGAACTTTTAGTTTAGCATAATTACATTTTTAAAGCCTGTGTCATGAATAGAAAGCCATTTCATTTTTGAGATTATTTTAATTCCATACTTTCTCTGACCACTTTGTTGTTTCTTTATTGTTTTGTTCATTTAGGTATTCAATTTACCTGGAATATATTCTGGGAAGAGGTGGTAGATATTATGTAAATTTTACTTAAGATTTTTACTGATTTGTCCCAACCCAGTTATTTAATACTCTCTTTTCTCCACTGATTTAAATATCATGTATTTAATATACAAGAGATTCTTACATATTGGAATCTACCAATTTTCTATCCTGCTCTGTTTATCTGACTGTCTTTATATGTACCAATATTACACTATTTTCATTGTTTATATATTTTTCAGTTGATAATTGATAAGATTGGTTAATTATATATTGATTTTATATTAAGCAAACTTGTAGAAATTTTAATTAGTTTTCATTAATTGTTTCTTTCATTAATTGTTTCTTATGTTTAATTTTTGTTTTAAATTGCTACATCATCTGCCGATATGGGCAATCTCTGTATCCCATCCTCTTCCCTTCTGGAAATGGTTTCTAACCATATCTTGCTCTCTGGTTTATTCTGCACCTTGTGTCTCTTTGTTATTTTGTGTTTAAAATCACCCCATTGAGAACTTTATTTAGAAAATAGAATTCTTCATACCCAATATCTCCAGTTGGTTCTTTTTATGAACTTGTTCCTCTCAAGTTTCAAAACCATTCCTTATCATTGTAGGGATATTATTATTATTATTATGTTTATAGTTTTAGTCCTGAGTTTTTTGTTTTGTTTTGTTTTTGTTGTTATTTTTTGTCCTGGTGTTTATATTCCTCAGAGTTTTCTATTGATATCTTGGCTAGTGGTATTCTTGGAGGGGAGGGTAAAATGCATGCTCTCACTTGAGCTACTCCAGGTGGATTGATTTGGTATTGAGAAGAAGCCTCATGCCAGAATTATAATCTGTATTCAACCCTACACTCTGTTCTCCTTGTGAGGCACTGTTCTCATGAGAATCTCCATCACCATTTTACCTCTTGAGCCCATAATCTAGGATGTGCAGGAAAGAGGGCAAAGCAAGAAGTCCTCCATGTGAGTAGAGGCTCCTTTTCCAGTTGGTCCCCATCTTTTGCCACTACTTCTCATGATAGTTGGCTGAAACTGAGAAGATGCTAGACAAGCAAAATGAGAATGAGAAATGGCACATTTACAAAGTTGTTTCCAAGCTTGATGCCCAGCATTAGCCCTTGGACTTCCTCTTCATTCCCTCCAGACACACAAACACGGCGCCTAAAAAGCACCTATTGGACCGAAGTTTTCTCCTAATGTTTTTGAGTGTTAGACTTTTATAAACCTCAGACTCTTCTCAGCAACTTCTTGTGGTGGAGCATCCTCAGTGCTAGATTGAGGTGAGAAGACCAGCAGCCTGTGCAACGTGCTGTCTTGTCATGAGTCCTTTTCTCTTTACTTCACTATCTTGATGTTAACATTTAGGTTTATACACACACACATGAATTATTGTAGCCCTAAATGCCTTATCAGCACATAGCTTTGGAAGTTTTTTTCAAAATTCTCTTCATATGAGCCGGGCGTGGTGGCGCACGCTTGTAATCCTAGCATTCGGGAGGCTGAGACCGGAGGATCCGGGTTCGCGGCCAGCCTCAGCTACCTAGTGAGGCACTCCGCAACTTAGTGAGACTAGGTTTCAAAATAAAGAATAAAAAATAGGGCTGGGGGTGTAGCTCAGAGATAGAATGCCCCTGAGTTCAATCCCCAGTACCGCAAGAAAAAAAAAATTCTCTTCATATGGTTATCATGATTATCAACCCTTATAAATATGCCTCCTCAAATCCAAACTTCCTAATAGTAAATTACTAAAGTCATAACACAGAAAAGAAATGTTCCTTTTCAGTTAAAAACAAAGGAAAAACTGAAAATCAAACAAAAATTAAATGTTCTAAGAGTTTTCTAGGCTATAGATATTATTAAATGTTGTGCATGTGTATTTCATATAATCTTTACATATACTAATTCTACTTAAACCTCTTTTATGAAGGAGGGAATTAAACTTAACAAAGACAAATTGACCAAGAATATATAGGTAAGAAGTGACAAAACCCAAACCTGAAGCCCCCAGTCCTTTCTGCTCTCTGCCTAGCCTTAGCATAGGATCTTGGCATGCTAGGTTTAAATCATAGATTCCCAAAGCTGTTGATACAGCCCCTAATGGGGACACTGGAAAGATCCAGTGGGGCAGTAGTAGCCTGGGTGTAATTGAAGAGCATTGAATAAAATTAAAAGGGGCAGTAGGAAACCCCCTGGAAGGGGGGGCACTGGGAAGTGTGTTTTTGTTTTTTCCCAAAAAAGGAGTAGTAGACAGATAAGTTTAAGGACCTATGATACATGATTTTTCTTCATATTTATATTCACTAGGAGACACAAAATACCTTAGAATGCACTTTTGTTTTCTAAGGTCATACAGTATACGTACCACCCAGTGGAACAATAATTTATTTGAAACTAGATACATAAATGAAAATATGTTGTTCCATATTCAAGCATCCATCGAGTTTATGGAATAATTTAGGAACTTCCAATATAATTCTCACTAAACCTTTAACATAACGTTTAACATGGTTCATATAGGCAGAATAAACCTAAGATCACCTTACCCATTGTAATTTTATAAGAGATCAAAACATAATATTGGAAAGGGGATTACTTTCAGGAGGTACTTGAAGTGGAGATGTTCCTAAAACAAGGCTATAGCCTTCCTCTAAGGCCTAGTTTATTTTTTATAGCTACGTAGACTCCTAGCATTAAATTTGAGTATGATTATGAAGGTGAAATCTTAGCCCCTTTATACTGAACTCCTTATTATCTGAGCTTAATGATGCTAAGTGCATGAGGAGTCAATAGTCTGAAACCTAGTAATTACTGAAACTTAGTGATCCCAGAATTTGTGTTCTATGAATCATTTTGTGAATTTGGTATTTAATAAAAACAGTAATGATATTTAATTACAAAAACTTACTAAAAGTTGACACAACTGAAATTGGATAATTCTTAACTACCCAAGTTCTATGCTCCTAAAATATAGATTCAGAACTTCTGAATATTAGAGCAAATTTGGCTTTTTAAAACATAATTTCTAATGACTTAGAGAATAACATGAACTCAGAATTTTATTTGTTTTATTCTTCTGTACTTCTATAATTTAATATTGAGGAAAATTAGTATATAGCTCATCAGCCAAAATTCTAGCAAAGATAATTTGGCCATCTACAAGGGGTATAAACAAGATAATTGAAACACGATAAAAGATAATTGAAAAAGGAATTTTCCACAATATGCAATGTGGAACTTGGCTTCCCAAATAGGAGAAAATGTGGTTCTGAGTGCCCACTCTTTATACTGTCTGTATTGGGAAGGTTTAGATTAAAAAGAAAAAGAACATCACACACAAGACACTAAAAGGATGTTACTATTGCACAGCAGTGTGCTAATGTAGAAAACACACTGAAATAAAATGATTTTCAGAGGTTCTCTTTTCCAAATTGCACATTTAAAATCCATAATTAACTGCTAGAGGGCTGATTAAGATAAACATTGATAAATATTAAATAAATAAAATATATATCCATGGGGGTTATTCACTTTTTTAACCTCTAAAATAGAAAGAGATTTAAAATGTAATACATGTCTGTAAGTATTTTGATGTTTTCCCATTGAAATGAGAAAAGAAAAACTGAATATCTAAGTCAATCTACACATTGTTGGAGAAAAAGGAAACCTTGACCTAGAATTTTACAGCAAAAATGTCCTTTAAATTGTTTGTGTTGTAAGAGTGAAAGGGGACAGAAATGCTATATTCAGTAGTTAGAAGTTGAGGACTACCCTGTCTCTGTACTTTAACTTATCAAACTTCTTTTCTTCTTATCTGAGTATGACTGAGAGCTATCCTGTGAGAAGCTAGGGCATTCAGAGAGGGAAGATGAGGCTTTGAGACACTAAGAAAGACTGATTGGTTTGATCATGCACACCTCTACCATTTCAAATGTTAATTCCCAAAGTCCCATCATAGAATGGAAAACCCTACTGACTTAGAGGAATTTCATGGATGTCTAGTTTTCTTTGAAAATTAGTCTTCAAAATTACTAACTCAATAACAGTATGAAAATTTAAATATGTATTATTTATATTGGGAGAGAGGTGTGCTTTACCAGAAGTTTTCAAGAATATCGAAAAAATATATTTCACCGTTTACATTTTTGAGACACCATAAAGGCATAATGAAGTGAATGGAACAAATGTTTGTTTAATATCTATGAATAATTTTTTTCATTGTAGCATTTAATGTAATTACTATATAGTAAGAGATTTAATTATTATATAGTCAGAAAAAATATTTATTTACAAATGAGAAGAATATTAAAAATTTTATTAAATGCCACTTACCTCTTCAGCAAACTGTTATAAATTGATATGGAATGGAGAGAAATACCAGTTAGAAATTGTCCATACAATAAAATAAAGAGAAAAGCAACTATTTGGTGAAAAACCAATCTTCTCTCTCAAGACCTATAGCAGAGATTACAATATAAAAATCCAGAGATCAAAGATGCTTTGTTTTTGTCATCATTATTGTCCTTACCTTTTCTAATTCTAGTGCTCACAGATCTTCTTGAGAGTCTCAGGTTTTATTTAAAATGGAAATTTCTTGAAGTCTAACTTAGTTGAGGCATTAACAACTTAATTGATGTTAAAAGTGTCACAGAAATTACATTGAGATTATTTTGAGAATAGAGTGTTCCAATTTTTTGTTTACTAAGGCACACCTGTACATCATAACCACTTTCTACACTTATATTTATGAGGCACTTTGCACTTTTTAAAGCCTGTTCACAAGTATTAATTTACTTTAAAAAAAAAAGTAATTCATTATTGAAAGAGATTTTGAAGTTAAACTTAATGTGTTACTGTTTTGTGTATTTCTCTGAAAAAGTATAAGATAATGACTATCTTTTTATTTTACTTTAAATCTATACAAATAAATAAAATTGTTCCATTTTCAAAATTGATGTTGTCGAATATTGATATATTGAAAGCGATGAGATTATAATTAATCATGCTTTGTCTCCTCAGATAAATTTGCAGAGAAAAATGAGAGTTACGGGTGTGATTACCCAAGGAGCCAAGAGGATTGGGAGTCCAGAGTATATAAAATCCTACAAAATTGCCTACAGCAACGATGGAAAGACCTGGACAATGTGTAAAGCAAAAGGCACCAATGAAGACACGGTAAGACTGACTTACAGGATTCAAAAGTAAGATCCCAAGGACTTGGGCTGATTGCCACATGGCAATGGAGCCCTCAGGAGAAGCCATATGTTGCAAATACATTTTTGGTGATTTTGTTTTTAATTGGGCCAGTGGAGTGAAGGGAGTAGGAGTTTTTCTAAGTTACAAACTAACAGCAGCTGCCATTTAAGATTTCTTCAGATTTTAATTGGTGTTCCTACAAATACTTTTTCACAAAGTTAGGGAGTCCTGTGCACCACAGCTAAGCTTCGCTTTAACAACAACCATCTTTCAATTCCATTTTTATTACTTTTACAGATTAGTACTCTCCATCAAATAACTACTGATCAAATATGCTATTTAAAGACCAAGGAAAGCACCAAGTAATAGAGACAATGTATATCTTTATATGTTTCATATTAAATGTATTTGTTACTTGAAAGAAAAAATATTTTAGAGGAAATTTATTTAATATGAAGTATCTCCTTTGTTTTTCTTATGATACTTGGAATTTTAAAATTAATTCTTCCTCAAAATTTTTATTTAAGAGATATCAGGACTGCAAATCATCCTATTTAAAACCAAGCATTAGATTAAAATCTAAGAAATTTTATGAAAGATTTAAAAAATTGCCCTCCTAAGTAGATTTTAATAAGATTTTCTGTTTATAAGGTTTCATGAACGGTATAATAAGAATGAGGTTTAAAGGAATTAATGATGACACAGTTAGTACTTGATTTGTATAAGGAAACATGGATTTTCCTGAAGAATACATGAAAGGAATTACAAATTTCTTATCAAATGATCTGGGAGTGATTTTGTAATCCTGATCAGTCAGACTCTAAAGCATCCTAAATCTGATTATAGCATTATAAAGAGGAAGTACTAAGGAAACATTATTGAATTCATGTTCCTACCAAATAAAATATAAGTATTAAGTTGCAAAATGAACAGATAGACCCCAATTAAGTTGAAGGATTTAAGGTACCCATGTCTCAAAAAAAAAAAAAAAAAAGAGCTATAAAAAGAGCTATAGAACTATGCAGTGCCCTACCTCTGAATGATTAGCCTAGATATTGATAAGACTATTCTAAGGAAGTATAGATTATGCCATAGGCTACAGTAGTTTATAGCTTTAATTAGGATTTTATCTATGGGTTTTATATTCACTGCAGATGGAAAGGTGCTTCCTACATGTTCCAGACTCCCAAATTACTCAATATAATCTTTGAATGATTATGTGCATTAAGGCATTGGGTCAGTATGAGGAAATAAGTAAAGAAGATGCTGCATTTAATAATTTAAAATCCTGTATTATGCCCTTGTACAGGTGTTCCGTGGAAATGTTGATAACAACACACCCTATGCTAATTCATTCACACCCCCCATAAAAGCTCAGTATGTGAGACTCTATCCCCAAGTTTGTAGAAGGCATTGTACTTTGCGAATGGAACTTCTTGGATGCGAACTATCAGGTGAGCCTCACATCTGTTTCTATACTGTCAAAAAAAAAAAAAAAAAAGCATGTTTATATATAGTCTGCTACTAACCTGTAGATTTTCAACACCAATAGAAATTCACTTCTGCTACAAAATGTCTAGAGCACGGTTCAGTGAGCACGCTGTTTTTGCATAAGATAAACAAGTTCTAAAATATGCAGCAGAATAGAATTAATGTAGGAAGAGTAATGCATTTTCTGAGTGGTCAAATAAAGTATAAGGAATCCTCATGGGAAATTCTTGTCAAATTGAGATGTATCTCATTGTTCTTTGGTAATAACTGTGATTTATGTTTTGTGACAAAAGTTCAGCACAAACTGAAATTTGCCTGACCTCATAAATTGCAGTTAGAGTTAGGTTATATGGTACAGAAAAGTATGCTTTATTTTGGTCTACCTACCATAAGAACTTGATGCTTTTTTTTAGACTTTATGAAACATGTAAATTTATCATTCCTCCCTAGGGAACAATACTTCAATACCAAGACTGCTCCTATAAATTCATTCTTGGATCATTCTTAGCTAGCAACCTGCTTATTGTACAAATAGTGGTTATCCAGCTCAAGGATAATCTATCAAAGGACTGGGAGTTAAATAATTCTTGTCCTCCAGGAGCATCAATACTAGGTGAAGATGAAGTCTTAATGTGCAGATCTCACAGTGGTCCTGTTTCATTATAACTAGATTCTGAACTCAGTAGAAAATCTTCTCTAGGTATTTCACCCTATTATATTTTTACTGGCTGTTCTTGTATTTCTGGCATCAAATATTACTTATCTTTGGTCTAAAGATGTTTTGTTCAAGAAAATGTGAAGAAAACTGAAAGTTTATGTGTGCCCACTTTTTATCACAACCTCAAAAATATGAAAAGCCTTTACCAAACTTGAAAAAGTGAATTTAAAAAATAACTGGAGATCAAGTCCTTAAAAGGAGACAACTGTGAGGTGATGGTGGTGGTGGTGGTGGTGGTGGTGGTGGTGGTGGTGGTGTGTGTGTGTGTGTGTGTGTGTCTGTGTTGGGAGGCAGGATGCACTGGGGATTGAACCACTGAGCTACATCTCCAGACCTCTTTTTATTTATTAATTTTTTATTTGAGAAAGGGTATCACTCAGTTGCCTAGACTAGCCTCAAATGTGTGATCCTCCTGCCTTGGCCTAACAAATAGCTATAACTATAGGTCAACACTACCTCATCTAAGTAAGAAATTATTTTTAAGCAAATAGATGGCAATATTAAAAATAACCATTTATTTATTGGAGCATTGTACTTATATACCATAATAGGGTTTAGTATGATAGAACACACAACATTCCTGTGTTTCCCGCTCCCTTTCCCTCCCCATACATAATATTGACATGAATATTGATAACTTCATATGTGAACATAAGATTGTTTGAACTGTTTCCTCTATCAATTCTCCCCTTTCACCTCCCCACCTCTCTCCCCCAAAACCATTCCACTATTCTTCTGATATCTTCCCTTATTTATTTGAAGTCCTTTTTGTTGACCAATTTCCCTCTAGTTTCCACGTATAAGTAAAACACAGGACCCTTTACATTCTGTGACTGACTAATTTCGCTCAGCATAATATCCCCTAGCTTCCAATTTTTAATGGGCCCATTGCATTTAAAGAAATTAGAGTGATGTTACCAAAAGAGTGCTTCTAAGAATCACAAATTCATATTTGTTTTTTATTTGCTTTATCAAGCAACCAACATACAGTTTGTGTGCCATTAATTATCCTAACAGAGATCTTTTCGTTATCTTGGTCATTTGAACCAGTTTTTTGACTGTCAGTAAATCTTAGAAAATTTATTGCTGTACAGTGTTTGTATTGCATGTCACTATATTACCACAGGCCAGTGTCATTCCTAAGCCATTCATCATAAAGCAATCAAAGCAATCCAGAGGAAGCCACAATATGATGAGGTTTGTGCTAAGCCCCATGGTTTTTAGTTGCTTAACATCACCTTCCTTCATTTTTCAGTCTTTTGATTCATGAGGATCAGTCTCTTGTACACGGCACAGTTACACCCCTAAGGTGTAAATATATTTTACTTTCAAGTTTGACAAGAGGTTACACCTGACATTTTACAGATTTTATGTTCTCAAAAAGAAGCAGCGCTCTATCTCTCAACCCTATAAATTGATTTTTGAACTTTCTCACAGAGGATATCTCTTAGCGGTTGTTTTTAAAAGCTAAAGTATTTTGCTATAGAAATAATCAATTATTTTGTTAAGACTTCATTTTGGTCAGGTGCTGTCCACACTGGTAAAAGAGTTAATTAATTTATATGCATGAAATCATATGAGTGAGTAGGGAAATTTGTAATGTGAGACACATTGGCAGAGAAGGTAATTGTAACAATTGGAAATAAACAGCCATAATATTCCAAACTATTTCCTACAGTGGAGTCAACACTATAAATCCCAATGCTTCCTTATTGGGTTTTTTTAATTTGATAGTTTTTTTTTTTATTAATTGGTACATTGTAATCATACATCTCTGTTAGGTACAAGGTGATAAAGGCATATATGAACAAACTCATAAGAGCTTTCAGTCATCTTGGAATATCAGTTCATCTCCTTCAAACACTTAGAAAACATATTTTAATTTTTATGAAACAGATATGACTTATGATGTTTGGAATACAAAAGGTCATGACCACACCTTGAGGAATAAAATCACTCATTCTTTGAACAAATAATTATTTAGTATCTCCTGCTGGCTAAGTACTAGAAAACAGAGTGGGTGTGAAGTGAACTTCTAAGCAGAAATGGTCAAAGACATTCCTTTTCTATCCAATGTTTCAAATTTATTTTATATCACAAAAGAGAAAAAAAAATCTACCGTTCTTTCCCTTATGTCTCTTCTGCAAACTAAGCAAGTTTGCAAACACTCGGAACACACCATGGGGGTGGTGTGCAGGAAGATGGAAAAGAAAAATAATTCAGAAGTCTGCACCGGGCATGGTGGCGCACACTTGTAATCCCAGCATTTGGGATCTGGGTTCGCAGCCAGCCTCAGCTACCTAGGGAGGCATTCTGCAACTTAGTGAGACCCTGTTTCAAAATAAAGAATAAAAAATAGGACTGGGGATGTAGCTCAGAGGTAGAATGCTCCTGGGTTCAAGTCTATAATGCTAACAATGCAACTTGGAGCTGCCCAAAGAGAAGCTGCATATTATTATGAATTTTAGAATTCTCTAGAATACCTTGAGATTTGTTAAGTTTTTCTCACTAAATATTCATATTTAGGTTGATCTTTATCATGAGACTTAGGATGTATGTGTCTTCAACAACAGTACTAAGACCTTTCTGTACTATTTTTTTTTAATCACATTTGCAAAGGATAGATATTTCCTAGAAGGTAGAGGTGAAAATAAACATGGAGAAACTTCAAGAAAGATCAAATACCTAGACTGACCAGGACAGGAAGCAAAATCACAAGTTTGAGACCAGCCTTAGAAAATGAGTTCTCTCTTTTATCTTTGCTTCCTTGATAATGAAACTTACCTTATGAGTTTCTTGTAACAAGCAATAACCATTGATACAATGATAGAACCATGCTTCCTACTACAAACTTTATTAATGAAATTTTGTCACACTCAAATTTTAGGATTGGGAAGCTTTGTGCATATGTATGTGCGTGCACGTACACACACACACATACAGAGCTTTCAATGACAGAAAAACCCAAATCTTGTGCCACATCAAATTTGAAAACATACATAGTAGATACGAGAATCTTCCAAGAATATTCAAACAATAAAGTTTATTGAATATGATTGAAATGTGAGAATTTTTAAAAAACATTTGTTTTTAGAAAATATTGTAATGGCTTTTTGCCAGAATTTTTTTTTCTTCTATTATCTTACTTCCTGGTTTAAACTCTATACTCACACATGCTATATGCTGGGTAAATATTATCCTCCTGTCTTCCCAAAGAAGCCATGTTGGTGCAGTTAAGAATCAGTGATAAAGATTAGCATTTATTTCTTAGACAACAAAATGCTGTCCAGTTTAGAATATAACAGCAGAACAGTTTGTGAAAATGACTTTGTACTGAGGGAATTTTCATTTGCAGTATTATGAAAACAAATAAAAAACCCAAATATCCTTTATGAGAAAATGTCCCATTTTTAAAGACCCAATGAAACTAGCAAAAACGAGGAAACAGTCACAAGGCTTCCAGTAATGAGACAGGAGAGAGCACTCCAGCATTGTTTTCATTTTGCAAAATCATCTATCACAGAAAAGTAGTTTGAATTGTCTGTCTTGTTTTCAATTTTTCCAAAATGTATTCAAACCGAATAACCTGAATTGGCTATCTTGTTTTCTATTTTGTTCCAGATTTATTTTTTATTATAGCCTCCTCTTTTGAATTTAGATGCTATCTCTTTAGAGGAATGAATAGCATTATGTTTAATCTTCTCTTGCCTGTCCATAATGAACACACAAAAGTTCCAGGAGAATGCATTATTTTTCTCATGGAGCTCTTCTCGTTTTCTCCCAGGCTGTTCTGAGCCTTTGGGGATGAAGTCAGGACATATACAAGACTATCAGATCACTGCCTCCAGCGTCTTCAGAACACTCAACATGGACATGTTCACCTGGGAACCCAGGAAAGCTCGGCTGGACAAGCAAGGCAAAGTAAATGCCTGGACCTCGGGCCACAATGACCAGTCACAGTGGTTACAGGTAAAGTTTTCTAAGGCTTTCACCATCCACCCCTCCTCTTCCTGACTGCATTTCCTGTTGCTTCGGTGAATGTCGGAGTCATCACGTTCACAGTCTCCTTAATGTGCTTCTGTCTGAGGCTTACCTGAATTGGTGAAATAGAAATTCCTCATGAAGCCATGTCCCTAGGCTATTTTTACTCTGGCGTTGATTTATAGATTGGACTGTTAGGTTGATGCTGCAGAGATTGTACCAGATCACATTGTGTACAATAGGTCAATTGATCGACTTTTGAGAGCATTTGCATTTTAACTTTCATTGATGCTTTGTGTTAATATTGATTTAGAAACTTCTACAGCAGGAATCCAAAGGACATTGAAATCATGCCACTAACCTGCAGGTGGTCTTGTAGTATCATGACTCATAACATATTATCTCTCTACCTGTGGTTGCTAAGCAATGGAGCAATTTGATTACACTCTCATAATAGAGCTTGCTTATAGAAGGAAAACATAGGTTTTAGGGAGTCTATTTGTCATTTGCAAATGAAGTAAGGTTAAAGTTAATGCTTTTGAATTGAAGACAGTCTTGAAAAGCACTTATTTGTGGAGAACTAAGTATGCATAGATTTTGTTAACATCTGTGGTAAAAAGAAAAAATGGATAGCTCAATTCTATATAGGGTCACTTTATTTTTAGATATGAATTAAATTCTTATTGATTTTATGCTGTATCCATAAGTTTACAATCTTTGATAATTTACTGTACATCTAGAAACAATGAAAAAAAAATAGCAAATGCCTCCCCCTCAGTATCAAGCCAGATTTGCAAAATCTTGAAATTATTCTTCATCAAATCACCTGAAATTTGCAATAGTCCCTTTCCAATCTTTTTACTTGGCTTTACTTTTCCAAATAGAAATTACTTCTCCTTTACATTTTACCTGGGTCTTTATTTATCTGGAACTCTCTTGTGCTCTTTCATCAGCTCCCACATGTCATGGGTAAGTATGCATGTCTTTCTCCTTTTACTGTTTTTGAAAGTAGGAAGTGTCTTTTTGTATATCATCCCAGCACTCAAGCTGGTGTTCATGTCTTGCATTTAGCAATATCTACTGAATCAAATCATTTATTTAGCAAATGTTTATTCATAATGGACTATGCAGCATCACGTGATAAACAGCGTCGACACAAGGGCAAGTGACAACACTGCTCATACTCTTAGGGCATTGGCTCTTTCTTAAAATATATCTTTTATTTGTTGTACATGACACCAAATTTTTATTTCCTCCTAGCTGATATCTCCCCATGTTCTCTCTAGGCCGCCCTCCTTCTACCTGTTGTCCTGCTGCTAAAGTTTATTTTACCAACCCTACAAGCTCATTTTAACACAGTTAGCAAATACTGATAATTTAAATTACTGTAGAAGATTCAGGCACCCTAAAATCATTTCACTTCTCCTCATTATCACTGCTACTTTATAATCTAGACTACCACTCACTTTCACTTGGGTTTAAGCAAAATCCTCTTAACCAGTTTTAATTTCTGGTCTTAATCTTTTGAAAAATCTATTTATCGAGTTATAACTTCTGTGTGTCTATGTATACATGTGAGTGTGTGTGTGTGTGTGTGTGTGTGTGTGTGTGTGTGTGTGTGTGTATGTTTGATCCTCAATGTAGGAGGTCAGCTATTACATTTTCTCAATTTTATTTATTTATTTGTTTTGTTGCCGGGGATTGGACCCATGTCCTCAAACATACTAGACAAACATTTTTCCACTGAATATCCTCAGATTGATAGTCTCTAATTTTTCAATAACATCTTATAAAGAAATTCAGATTTCATATCAAAAAGCAAAACTTTATAAAAATGGGAACTAAATTTTAATAATACATAGCCTTTCAGATTCTTTGAAGAAGCCATAAAAGTATGTCCCTTCTGTGTGCATGTGCATGTGTGTATCCAGGGACTGAACCCAGGGACATGCTACCCCTGAGCTATAACCCTAAGCCCTTTTTATTTTTATTTTTTTATTTTGAAACATGGTCTTGCTCAGTTACCACAGGCTAGCAGTGAGCCTGCAGTCCTCCTGTCTCAGGCTCCCAAGTACTGGGATTGTAGGTGTGTGCCACCTCACCCAGCTGAAATATTTTAAAACTGTAAATATTTAAAGCATATCTCAGATTAACATGGTGTAACTAACATTTGTGAGTCATAATGCCTCATGAATAAGACAAAAATTCTTTACAACCTAATAGCATCTCAGACAAGCTGGTAGACTCCAGAAATATCCACATAAATTGCCAATGGCAAATTTCTTTAGAAAGATATAAACAAATATCTTTACATGATTCAGGGTATGATTTTCAGTGTAAAACTCCATCCATCACCTTGTTTAAGATGACTTTTCAGCTGTCTTCTTAAAGTCACTTGCATGTTGGAATTGATTCATTCTGTTGATGACAGATTTTCTGTCAATTCAAGGACCAGTTCATCTAGTAGATGTCTAATTTTTGTTGTGTCAAACATATGCAGACTCTCCAAGGCAAAAGAAATTGACATCTTTCCCTTTATTTTTTTTCTGACATCATGCAAAAAAAAAAAAACTCCAGTTTTATGACTATTTTTAGTTTTCTCCCCTCAAGAAAATCTAATCTATTCAACTGTACATTGTTGTCATTAGTGCTTGTTAGTATTTTTGTTGAAAATAAGGTTGACATTTTTATAGAAAATAATGTATAAGGTGATTTTGTTTATGAGCTTCTGATATAGAAGTTAATTTTTATTTTTAATTGAAACTTCTGTGTTTAAAAATATAATTGTATTTTTAAATAAAATGCATTAATTCAGAGCAATAGCTCTTCAGATGAAAAGCCATTATGTCATTTAAACTCCTTTCCTTCATTAGTAATCTCTTGCTAATTGACTTTTTAAAGAAAATTCTTTCATTTCCAATTACACATGTGATCCTTTTAACAAAGAAAGTTTTATTTTAGTTTAATATGTTTTGCCAAAACCTAATCAGATAATATCTGGAGTTACAATGTTTGGAAATGAAGTCCCCCAAACACTCTTACACCTAACTACAATACATATAATGAATTCCCATGTATTTAAGTACTATTTCAATATTTTATATTTATTAGTAACTATTTTTCTTCCAGTCTCTTCTATACAGTCAAAATATCTGAAACTGCCATGTAAATGTTCTTGTGTTATTTTTTTAGGAATAATCATACGTACCTGGTTAGTTTCCTTGAGTTACTACTAATCATGAAATTTTTACACCATTTCTTCTATGTTCTGTTTGAACATGGCAAAAAATGTGTTAGGTCCACAGGCTGTACTAACTTAGGTGTTTCTCACATCTACAAAAGAAGGTCACTATCACTGGTATGATATGATGATCTCCAAAACTTTAAAATCTAACTAAAACATTGCGTAAAGTGTCCTACCAATGGGTTTTCCAAAAGCCTTCCAAAAGTTTAACTACAGTTTCTGCCTCTGAACCATCTTATTAACTTCCAAAGTGAAAGATCCTGAGTCATCATTCCCAACCAGTGGTTTGACATGCCTAACATCTAATTGAATTATATTTTAAACTTCTTTAGAAGAATAGGGGATATTTCCCTCACAGAAAAATTTTAGGGTCAAACTGTTGGCTTCTGTGATGAGTTTCTAAGTAAAGGAGCCTGAAATTGTGTTGAATTATAAGAAGGGTTAAGTAATCTAACAGAACAGAGAAAGCACATGGTACATAGCCTGTTTTAGTAAGTTCCTTCTTTCTTTTCTGGTGCTTTGTGTAACGTCAGGATTAAATCATTTGACACCATCAGTTATAATAAAGAATGCAAAGATATATGTATTCTTCACATCCTTCAAAATGGAATTTTCAATAAAACCATAATATGCAAAGCAATATATTGTTTGATAGACTGCAAATTATTGTTGTTTTGATTTTGTTTTTCAGACCTCCATTCCTTTATCTTTTTTATACTTTTATTAGTGCACTGCAATTATACATCATAATGAGGTTTAATGTGATGCAAACATACATGCACATAGGTCTTGGTGTATTTCACTCTGCATCTCACCCCACTACCTACTCCTTCCTCTGCATATATGTAGGCAAATCCTGTAGTAGTACCTTTATATACTGTTAATGCATTATTTGTACTGTTACACTCCTTAGTCCTCCTTTTCCTCCTTCAGTCTCCTTTCCCCATCATGTTCTGCTGTTTCATTAACCTCTCCACATTTGTCCAAAGTCCCTTATGTTTCTTATTTTCTCTCTAGCTTCCACATATGAGAGAAAGCATATAACCCTTGACTTTGTGAGCCTGGCTGATATCATAATATTCTCAAATTCCATCCATTTTCCTACAAAGGACACAATTTTGTTAAGGTCATATAGAATTCCATCGTATGTATGTAACACATTTTCTTTTTCCATTCATCTGCTGACAGACACCTGGGTTGTAAATAGTGATAAGTAAATTACATAAATAGGCATTAGCAACCAAAAAGAAATTGAAATGTTTTTATCTAGGTAGTATCAAATTTTTCAGTTTCTTTACCTGGAAGTAGTAATAATTAATATAAATAAAATGAGCATTATCTCATTTGCCAATCTTCTCTACTGAAAATTTGTTCTTACCAGAATGGTTATGTGTTTTATGTTCATTATCACTGGCTTTTGTAAATTAAGTAAATTCCTATCATCCGGGCATGGTGGCGCACGCTTGTAATCCCAGCATTCGGGAGGCTGAGACCAGAGGATCTGGGTTCGCGGCCAGCCTCAGCTACTAGTGAGGCACTCTGCAACTTGGTGAGACTTGGTTTCAAAATAAAGAATAAAAAATAGGGCTGGGGGTGTAGCTCGGAGGTAGAATGCCCCTGAGTTCAATCCCCAGTACCGCAAAAAATAAATAAATAAATTAATTAATTAATTAATTAATTAATTAAGTAAATTCCTTATGTTTGAGATAGATAAGCAGATCAAAATTCATCATGAAATTAAGATGTTTAAAGACATTCTTTCAGGAGCAGGAGCATAACGTGTGATAATTCCATTAATTATGAAGAAATATACCAATTCATTTTGGTGTGATGCATGGAGCCCTGCAAGAAATTCACTAAGAATGAACTTGGATTGAACAAAAACTAATTTTAAAATAAGTATCACAATTTTTTTTTGTTTGTTTGTGTATATGTGGTACTGGGGATTGAACCCAGGGGCATTCTACTTCTGAGCTACATCCCCAGTACTATTTTTTATTCTTTATTTTGAAACAGAATCTCACTAAGTCACAGAGGGCCTCACTAAGTAGCTGAGGCTGGCCATGAACCCGGATCCTCTTATCTCAACCTCACAAGTACTGGGATTATAAGCATGTACCACCATGCCCGGCTAGCATCCCAAATTTTATTTCAGTGAATATACTGTATGTGCATTTGTTACCCTATTGTTGATGATTATAGAAAAAGGGTAATTCACTGTCTAAAAATATATCAACTAAAAATTTATGAAGAGTGACATAATCTAAGTGACCAACAGGAAGAAAACGTCACCACGTAGCCTAGGAAATGGCCTTTTGGTCTATTTCACAAGGTGTTTGTTAATTTAAGTAGTCTGGATATTTCAAACAAATTAGTAGAATTAATAGAGGTGTTGTACTGCACATTTAGTGTTGACCTTTGTCAAAGTTGTATCTAAGCTTCATTTCAATACTAATTTTGTGCAAATGTGTAAGAAAGCACATGAGTTTAAACTGTCAAATTAAATAACCCTTATTTAACTTAGACCTTTTCAGATATTTAAAGGGAATATTCTAGCTATAAAATTCATAACCATTTTCAAGCCATTGAACTTCTTTCCCTGTGGACTATTTATTTATAGAGGAGTTGAAGGAAAGGTTTTCAAGGATCAAGTGACCAGTAGGCCTCTAGGAATCATTTGTCAATTTGAAGGATTACTCTGATTTTCAATTCACAACTCCAATATTTCACATATAGTAAACAGTAAGACTGTCTGAAGGGATCACCTATAAAAATGGTGTAAAAAAGATCAAGTAGTGTAACTTACTTTATGAAGGTTGTGAAAGGGCTTCCATGCTTTTAAAAGGTTGATATACTCTGGGCTATATTAGATGAATCAAAGAATGGTCATACCTTAGCTGGGTGTGGTGGCACATATATATAATCCCAATATTTGGAGACTGAGACAGGAAGATTGTAGGTCCGAGGATAACATCAGCAATTTAGCAAGACCCTTAGCAACTTAGACTTCATTTCAAAATAAAAAAGAGCTGTGTGCATAATTCAGAGATAGAATGCCCCTAGGTTCAAACTTCAGTACAAAAATAAAATATTTTATTAAGCAAAACAAAATTGAATAGATATTTGGATAGAAATATTTAGTTAATATATAAAAAAAGTGAAGCCAGAGCCAAGAGTGGTGGTACATACTTGTAATCCCAGTACTTGGGAGACTGAGACAGGAGTATAGCAGGTTCCTGGACAGCCTCAGCAAATTAATGAAGTCCTCCACAACTTAATAAGACCCTGCTTTAAAATTTAAAAAAATAGGGCTGGGAGTATAACTCAGAGATAGAATGCCCCTGGGTTCAATCCCCAGCACCACACACACAAAAAAATTAATTAATTAACTAATTAATTAAAATAAGCCAGTATCAATGTAGTACACTGAGTACAAATCTAAAAATCTAAATATCTGGATTAGAGGGCTAATAAATTACATCACCTTTAGGATATCTTTTCTTTTTTTTTTTTTGCAGTACTGGGGATTGAACTCAGGGGCATTCTACCTCCGAGCTATACCCCCAGCCCTATTTTTTATTCTTTATTTTGAAACCGAGTCTCACTAAGTTGCGCAGTGCCTCACTAGGTAGCTGAGGCTGGCCTTGAACCCGGATCCTCTGGTCTCAGCCTCCCGAATGCTGGGATTACAAGCGTGCGCCACCACGCCCGGCT
>PVLC010019764.1:0-30166 GCA_004027655.1 Graphiurus murinus
GTAGCTGAGGCTGGCCGCGAACCCGGATCCTCCGGTATCAGCCTCCCAAATACTGGGCCATCTCAGTAATTTAATTTTAGTCTGTACATTCTGTGGTAACATCTACATTGCTCTTATATAACAGAAGTAGACTAGCATTTATGCAATCTTAATTTCAATTCCAAAAAAAGTGAAAAGCTCTGATTACTTATAATACTGCTCTCCTCACTTTTCTTATGGAAGAAAAATAATCATATAATCTAATTTTTTGAAGAAAAATATCAAAGTAACCTAAAACAGAAGGACATTCTTGAATGAGAAAACTTAAATGGCTGAGTTATTATGAAATAATTATTTTTGTTAATAGGAGGGCATCATTAAAATTTTAGCCAGCTACAGGCAGTAAATTGAAAGGAAAGGATAGATGGTTCTTTTGCCAACACAATGCTTCAGTGTGCTCACAAAATAGAGGTATATGCAACCTCCAAATCAAATCTATGTATTAAATTACTTAACTACTTACCCACAGTATACCAACTAGCATCTGTCAACTTGCTGATAATGGCTTCCTGAAAGGATCCATCAGATGTCCTCGTTTCAACAATAGCTCCAACCTAAAACATGAAACCCAAATTTCCTTACCAAATTTAAACAAACAAACCAAATCAGCTCCCACCAACTATATCATCTGGGTTAAGAAAAATAATACTTATGATGATTCCTCCTTGCCCTAGCTTAGATATTTATCATTTACAGTGCTTATATCTTCATTATGTTATTTGAGCCCCAAAGTAACTCTGGCATAAGTAAGGGAGCTACTACTACCTCTACTTTACCAATTGAAAATTGTAGCTCAGAGGGGAAATAATTAGCAGAGTCCGTAATGAGAACACAATATCTTAAATCTTGCTCCACAGCTTTTTCACCATATCACATTTTCTTCAAGAAAATTAAATATAAGAACCATAACACTATAAAACAACTAAATAGCCTCAATTTTCTTTTATAGAAATATTGAGGCCGGGCGTGGTGGTGAATGCTTATAATCCCAGCATTCGGGAGGCAGAGACCGGAGGATCCAGGTTCGCGGCCAGCTTCAGCTACCTAGTGAGGCCCTCCGCAACTTAGTGAGACTCGGTTTCAAAATAAAGAATAAAAAATAGGGCTTGGGGTATAGCTCGGAGGTAGAATGCCTCTGAGTTCAATCCCCAGTACCTCAAAAAAAAAAAAAAAAAAGAAATATTGAATATTTTTAGGTATGGTGGCACAAACCCATAACCCCAGTACTTTGGAGGCTGAAAGAGGATTGCAAGGTTTAAGGCCAGCACGCCATAACTTAGTGAGACCCTGCTTCCAAATAAAAAATAAAGTAGGGCTTTGGAGTGTAGCTCAGAGAGAGAATGCCCCTGGGTTCAATCCCCGGTAACACACACACACACACACTTAAAATGTAATCCTGAATATTGGACTTGGCATATTATTTAAGGGACCCTTGAGATAAAGGTTCACCTGGAGACAGAAGGATGGATCAGTTGACCTTCTTTCAGCTTCCAGACCTTTGTATATCAGATATTAACCAAAGTGATACTCTGACATGGATTACATAAACAAATGGCCAGAAACGGATGGGAAACAACACTATAGGTAACTATTTAAACTGAATTATTATGAACATAGGTTACTTGGTAAATCAGAATACCAGAAAATTCAAGCTTATGATATTGGTATATAACTTAGCAGGCATTAATGTAAAAAAAGTAAGATATTTTGTCCAAGAATTAAAAATAAAGGTGGGTGAAAATTTAACATGTATATATATATATATGTGTGTATATGTATGTATATATATATATGTGTGTGTGTGTGTGTGTATGTATTATACGTGTATACATATACACACTAAATTGCCCACCCTACTGTAAGATGCTTGATTTTCTTAAAGATAAAGTCATTGTAGTATCATAGCTCATATTAACCACACAAACACCTCATTTGTTTTATTTTCTGTTTAACATTCTTTTAAAATTTTAAGTTTATGCAAAAGTGTAAAATTGAGTAAATTATGGTATGAGTCTAATTCATTATTTTAGATTTTAAACTGAACGACATACGTACTCTTAAAGGACCCTTTACTTGGTCATCTTGCACCAATTGTGTTGTATTATCCTGTTTCAGGAGTACCTAGAAAATAGTTTTGCACAATGATTTTAAGTTCTGCACATGTTACTTTTAAAATAATATACTTAAAGCAACACTGTAACAACGATATCTTTAATGTATACTTTCTTGGTATCCTGTGGTCACCTCTGGTATAATAGTTATCACACTGTCTTGTATTTTATGTTTCTTGTCTCTTGTCAATTATGAGTTCCTTGAGGGTTAGAACCCTCCTTCATTATTATAGCCCCAAGCAGACAGCAAGCATCAATGTATATTATAAGCATTTAATAACTGAGTTTCGTGCATTCTAACAATAGGTCATAAAAGGTTCTGATTGTAACCAAGTATATACATTAAAAAAAAGTATCAGTCGAGTGTGGTGATGAATGCCTGTAATCCCAGTACTAGAGAGGCTGAGACTAGAGGATTGCAGGTTCAAGGTCAGTCTCAGAAACTTAAGGAGACACTCAGGAATTTAGTGAGACCCTGTTTCAAAATAAAAAATAAAAAAGTAGGGCTGTAAGTATACGTTATAGGTAGATTGCACCTGGGTTCAATCCGCAGTACCAAAAATAAGTCATAAAATAAAAAAATTAAAAGCACCAAATTTTATTGCCCACTTTAAACCAGAGCTCTTTTGGTTCTTAAATCTGTATAATAATCATGATAGGCAATTCAGTTACAAACCAGTGACACTTTCTAACCTTCTCCTTTCTCCTTATGTGTCTATAATAAAGCAGTTACCCAAAAAGCAAATTCAAATTTTAGGTAATGTATACATAATGAGATCTCTTAAAACAATCATTGCACGAATTTTAAATAAAAAAGAGCCAAAATATCTCCTCTAAAAGTAAAAATTGGACCCCAGCGTAGTAGTGCAGGCTTGTAATCTCAGTATTTGGGAGGCTGAGACAGGAGAATAGCAGGTTCGCGGCCAGACTCAGCTACATAGTGAGGCTCTCCGCAACTTGGTGAGACACTGGTTTCAAAATAAAGAATAAAAAAAATAGGGCTGGGGGTGTAGCTCGGAGGTAGAGTGCCCCTGGGTTCCATCCCCAGTACCAGAAAAAAAAAAAGGTAAAAATTGTCAAAGACTAATAAACAGTAATCAAATCTTATATAGCTTATATGGTCAAAAAGCTATATAAAAAAAGAAGAAATAAACATCAAATGACATCCTAATCTTACTTGAAGAGAATTTTCATCAGCAGATCAAAATTTATTTATTATTTTTATCATTTTTTTTGTGTGTGTGTGGTGCTGGGAATTGAATCCAGAGGCATTCTACCTCTGAGCTACATACCCAGCCCTATTTTATTTTTTATTTGGAAACAGGGTCTCACTAAGTCGATACGAGCTTCACTGAGTTGCTGAGGCTGGCTTCAAACCTGTGATCCTCCTGTCTCAGCCTCTCAGGTACTGGAACTACAAGCATGCACCATCACACCTGGCTCAGACCAAAATTAAACAAAAATTTTATAAAACTATGGATAAATCTATAGCTATTGCATAAAATCACACTCCTACAGTTCAGTGAATCCCGACCTTTAACATGCATCAGAAACATTCCAACTGGTTGTTAAAACACAATTACCAAACCTTATCCCCAGAGTCAGCAAGGGGCCTGAGAATTTGCATTGTTCCCAAGTAAGGCTAATGCTGCTGGTCTGGGAACCTCTCTTTGAGAATAACTGCTCTAGTTTATTAATTCATTCACAAATTTTGAGAGCCCACTATGTATTAAGAATTACTGTAGGTGCTAGGAATAGAACAAGTGAAATGTTTCTTCCTTTTGGTGCTTAATTCTGGTAGGAAAACATCAGATATGCAGATAAATAAAGCACATTGCAGGTACAGCATGATCCAATAATAATAAGACAATGATGTTAAGAAAGGCACAGCACAATTCAGCAATCCAGAAGACCACAAATCTCTTTTTTAAAATGTTGTTTTTAAGCTTAATTTTTCTTTTTGGTACTGGGGATTGAACCCAGGGCATTGCACATGAAAGGTAAGCACTTTACCACTGAGCTATATCCCAGCACTCAAATCTCTTTAAAGTGTTATCAAAGAGGACTTTCATTAACTATATTTTGTAGCTCTATAATGTTAAAAATGTTTATATAAGCAGGGATTATTTCTGTATCCAACAAAGACTAGTAAAAACTATATTCGTAAAAGAAAAATTACAAGAAGACAAAATATTGGGAGTTATTTGAGAGGTATGCTATGGATAACAATCTACCTGTACTTTTCTGTATTCGCAAATATTATACAACAATGTGACAACTTTATTTACTGGTCATAAAAGTATCTTAAAAAGACAACTTTATGAATCATTTTCAATGCTGTCTTGAAAATAATTTCCTGTATTGTTCTTCTTAATCACTGTTGCTATCTAAACATTATAAAAGGGGGGAAAACTGATTATAGCCTAAGAAAGTATGCTGCTACAAACAGGAAAGATGCAGATGACAGGAGTGTCATGTGCAGTGTTCTGAAGAAAGCAGTTTGAAAAAATTAATTCTGAGTTGTATATTTCTCAATTCTTGATGTACTTTACTGTAAGTATAGTATATAACAGTGCTTTCACATAGAATTGATTCAATAAACAATATACTGATTTGCAGTCTTCCCCTCCAGTTAAGAGAACTCTAATCTCTTTAATGGAGTTAGTAAAACTGTTACATTACAAACATATATGCATGTATTTTACCTTAACTTTCACCAGCCTTTTCACAGTTTTAATCTTTGCCTCACAGAAGGCCCCTCGGTACTTGGCACTGACATCGGTTCCCACTGTCAGGTAGGCAGGCTCATCCGCCGCCTGATGAAAGGAATATAAAACTGTGAATATATCACTACTATTCTCTTTGCCAACTCCAACCTCGAGTAGCATTAAAAAGTTCAATATTTAAAATAATAAAAACATTAAGATTACTTACTTACTGATATCATTACTGAAAAATACCTCTGAAGCAAATGACTTTATTAACAACACTTTATTTTATACATGCATTGCCTTATACCATAAAATGTTTTAAAGCTGTAACTGGAAATTACTAGTGAGGAAGTATAATACTTTTTTTTCCAGGTTCAAAAATGTTAAAACAAACTCTGCAATTTTATAAGAAATAGACAAATAAGAAAAAAAAAAAAAAAAACAGAAAAAACATATTCATATTAAATGTCTCATAAAATTTTGTTATTTAGTTATAGCCTCCTGATAATTCTATTATTGAACTAAAAGGAATATTGCTATTAAAACTAACACTAACTTCATAATTGCTTATTGATACAGCTACATAAATGCAGTATCATTTTGGATATAGAGTTACCTGTATAGATAAGAAAGGAGGCCAATCCGTTTGGAAAATTCATTGGCTAAAAGCTGCATTTGAAAGCTTAAGTCTGGACTCAGCTAATGAATACAGATATGAACTGATGGCTCGAGTCTGTAGCCTTATCTAGTTTACCACACTATTAAAAAAACAACTTTACTAAAAAATGTCTGCTTTTAGCAAATGGCTATGATCGGAATGTTATTTTGAAAGATGTGAGAAATTTCATTCTACCATTCACTTTAATCTTGACAGCAACAGGATGATTGCTATCTCAGTCTGTAATTTTACCTATTTTTTTAAAGTTATGTGCATTCATATAAGTTCAATTGAACATCACTAAAACATAAGTAACTGGGTATACTTTATTTATACATTTTTAAGTAGAATACAATTCATTTTCCAGTAAGTTTTCCAAAGTAATATTAAAAGATGGATGTGTCACCTTGAGAAAATGGGAAGGCAAAACAAAGTTTGGGAAAATGCTGTTTTAGAGCTTAATATAATGAAACAATACATAAGGTATAGTTCAGGTACCTTTTAAAGTCAGTGCATTTACAAAGAATGCAAACTGAAGACAAATATGTGGGGCAGATAAATATCTGACCAGGAACATTCAATGGCTACGGTACCTCACCATGTCAGGAGATGTTCCTTTCCTTTTAAACATCCACATACTGATTTTTGTAAGATTAGGTATCTTCATAAGAATATTTGTAAGTGTATGTGCACATATATAAATATTTAGGATGACTATCTGTTTTAAAATATTTATTAAAATGCCTAAATTAAAACTAAGCATTATTTGTTTGAATTCAATCTCAAATACTATAACCACAAAAGAAATTATGATCTCCTTTACTCAATCCACATATTCTTTCTTTTAGAAAATCGCATTGTCAGTGGGGAAGAAAAAAAAATTCAAAAAATCCCCCAAAGAACCAAAGCAGGACAAAAGCTTTACTTCTGCAAAGGTTGCTGCCAACACAGGAAGTGTTTAAAAATACTAGCCGAATGGACAATTGAAAGGCTGCACCAGCCTTTCCGAAGTGCTAACTGCTACAGAGAGAGCTGAATTAAATGCATTTAGACACACGTATTTCTCACCCATTCACATGTCCTCGTTTCCCGAAAGTGCTGCTAGTAGAGAAATCAATCTCAAGTAACAAAAAGATGACATTCCAAGGCACCAGTCTCGGGACTGGCAGCGTCGAGGACAGGAGGTTGAGAAGAGTTGACTCCACTTACCTTCATTTTTATTGGTGATCTGTGGGGTTCCAGCTCAACGAGTTATCTTCGCTGTCGCTAGAAGCATGGAGAGGGGAAAGACAGGGACAGAATCAGTCAACAGCGAGGAGCGACAGAGGAAAAGAAAGTAAACAAACGCCAGCGGGGAGGGGCAGAACCCTCAGCAGCCAAGGGATAAGACCCCCTCGGAGGGCATTCTGGACGCAGGAGGCGAAAGGGCAACGAGAAGCCCAAGCGCGCCAAAGGGCAGCCCGTTCCGCCCGGAGCTCGCCAGCGGCCCACCGCGCCCCCGCCTCGCTGGCCACTTTGACCCGGAATGCTCAACTCGAAGCCCCAGGACAGATCGCTCTGGAAAAGGGCAGGGCACCGCCTGGGCTTCTCCGGGTCCCCTAGTGGGGCGGCCGCCGAGCCTTCCCTCGGCCGCCCCCCGGATACCCCGACTTCGGCACGCGCCCCGCCTCCGCCGCTCGGCCCCCTTGGCCCGCCCCGGGCCCGCGGTGGCGGCAGCGGAGTGTCACGGCGCCATTGCTCTCCCTCCTTCGCTCTGCACCATGTCAGGAAGGAGAAGCGCTCCTTCACCCAAAGGGGTAGGGGCGGCGGCCTGCGGACCGGAGCTGCGAGCGGGAGGGGAGCCCCGCGCAGGAGAGGGGGCTGGGGGGCGGGGAGGAGGAGGGGAGGTGGCCCGGACAGGGTGTGGGAGGGGAGGGGAGCCGCACAGCGGCAGCCACCGCCTCCTCCCGCGCCCGCCTCAACTTTTTGTACAGCCCGGAGAGGTACCAACCCCCAGTCCCCCGGGTCCTGCCACGGACTCATAGGGGAGGTCGAGCCGCGGAGTTGGGGGCCGGCTCCCCGAAGCAACCGGCTCCTCGCCGCGCGGAAGCAAACTTAGCGGCGCGGTCAGCCCCACAGCCATTTTCCCGGGGAACCCGGGGAAGCCGCCGAGGAGGCGGCTGCGGCGGCGGTTCCTGCAGTTGCTGCCGCTGCTCCCTGACTTGCCACTTCTCCTGCGCTCGCAGCACCGCTAGCCTAGCATCCTCCTCCCTACCTCCAAAGCTTCCAACTGCACCGGGACCCCGAGCAGCAGCAGCAGCTGCTACTGCGGCTTCGTCCATTCAGTATCCCCGCTTCCCTTCTCCCCACGTACCTACTGCGGGTGAAGTGCGCGCTGTCAGCTCTCCAGTCCTCCGCCCCACTGACCGCCGTGGGCCCCCGTCCGGGCAGCACCACTCCGGGCCGTGGCGGCAGTTCCTGCGCCGGGTTCCCCACTCGCCCCGATTTACTGCCACAATCCACCAAATAACAAGCTGTTGAGCAGACTCGCTTCTACACGAACTCCTATTGGCTGCTCATGACGCCGAAGAGCTTCAGATTGGAGCTCGCTACCTGCCGTTCTCATTGGATGTAGCTCTAAAACTTCACGGATTGGTGCGAAAAACAGCAGGTAGGATATCTTCCACTTATGATTGGCTATCTCCGCAGACCAACGTGATTGGAGAATCAGGGATTGAGTAAGCAAGTCCTGAGAAGTCATTGGTAGAAACGACTCCGGATGTGCTTGATTGAGCAGTGATTGGTGAATTAAGGGGTCAGGAAGAGCAGTTCGGCACGAGGATTGGCGGTGGAGTGTCCCATGGAAACGGAACCCAGAACTGCAGCCAGGCACTTGCACGGGGGCGGGGCAGGGTCTTTCCAAGGCGCCTGCGCTAAACCGACTTCTGGGCGCCATTTTGTCCCGGCAGCGGTGGCCGCAGCTCGATCGCATTTTATGTTTCTGGCGTGAACGGAGCCGAGTCTTTATCCGGTATATTTATATTAGTATGGCGCCCGTATACTTTTCTCTCCGGACTGCAACTAGTGAAGGTCAGAGGAGTCGCAGAGCTGTCAAACAGGTGAATTGGAGGCTATGGTCATCTGATGGACTAGGGGATGGCGCAGCTGTAGCGGCACCGGCACCGGAAGTGAAGGGGCCTCAGGCGGCCATGGTAGAAGTAAGTTTCCCGGCGGCTGGGTGTGGAGTGGGGCGGGCAGAAAGGGGGCGAGGCTTCCTCTCCCGCCGAGACAGAGAAAGACCGAGGAGACTCTCCTCTTTCTCGGAGGTGATCTCTTGGGCCCCTCTGGAGAGTGTGAGAGGTTTCTGGAATCGGCTTTTCTCCGAGCAGTTTTTCCTCTCTTTGGAAGTGCTTTCCAGGGACGTGCCGTATTCTGCACCCCAGTGACACTGGCTGCGCTGGCACAGGTGTTTCCTCGTGCTCCTTACGCAACGAGGCTATGAGGGTAGGAAAAAGCTCTGACTTGGAATGCCAAGGAATTTACTTGCTAGCACAGACGCTACTATGACCTTAGACAAGCCTTTCTTTCACAGTGCATGAGGCTTATGCTACTTTCCCAAAGAAGACAGTAGTGCTTTAGCAGGGAACTTTGAAAACATCTTAGATGAAAGGACTTTCCTCGGTAGGACAGAGAGGGTTCTTGTTTTGTTAGCATCATTTTTTCTGTTAGCTGACACCAAATTAAAAAAAAATAATAATAAAAATACATTTTAAATAGTGCTGTCGGATTGTTGACAAGTTGTTTTTAAAAAACAATATGTGGGATGTCGTTGACAGGCTACACAAATTTGCTCAACAACAGAACATTTTAACTAAAGCAGAATCAATGTATTACTCATACCTGACTTTTCCAAAACTATTCATTAAGAACATGAAATGTATGTTATTGGAGGGGGGTGTTCCTGGAGATTGAACTCAGAAGCATTCTACTTGCGAACTACACCCGCAGCCCGATTTTATTTATTTGGAAACAGGGTGTCCCTAAATTGATGAGAGTCTCACTACATGTTGAGGGTGTCCTTGAACCTGCAACCTGCAATCCTCCTGTCTCAGCTTCCCAAGTACTAGGATTACAAGCGTGCACCACCACAACAGACTCTGATGTATGTCTTTTTTTTTTTTGTACTAGGGATTGAACCCAGGGGCCTTCTACTTCTGAGCCACACTCCCAGCCCTATTTTATTCTTTATTTTGAAACAGGGTCTCACTAAGTAGCTGAGTGGCTGTGGACCTGTGATCCTTCTGTCTCAGCCTCCCAGGTACTGGGATTACAAGCGTGCACCACCACGCGCAGCTGGTATGTCATTTTTGAGTGAGGTAGTCACACTTATCTAGATGTACGCTTATAATTAACCAAAGTACCTCTATTTTAAATCCTATTGCTGTATTTCGTGGGATTCAAGGCTAGGAAATAGTTGGGAGACTTAATGACTTTTTTTTTTTTTTTTTTTTTTTTTGCAGTTGTGCTGAAGAAAACATCTCTGTGACAGATAGCTCAGAGTATTACAGAGGTGAGTCCTTTTGTCTATAAAATTCTTGAGAATTGGAGGAACCACCAGGGAAAGTTTTCTTTGAACCAGAAAATACTAGAATAGAGGAGTGACAGATGTTTAGTTAGAGGTTCAGATAAGTCTCTTTATTTAGTTTTCTGGTGTGATGTTTTAGAATGAAATCCCCAAATTAGAACATTCTCGTGAATTTGTTTACCTGTCCCTGTAGTTTTCATTTTTGGACTTTTGAGCACTTCATGTTTTTATCAGGAAACACTATGAGTATTTTCTTTCTTTCTTTCTTTCTTTTTTTTTTTTTCGGTACTGGGGATTGAACTCAGGGGCATTCTACCTCTGAGCTACACCCCCAGCCCTATTTTTTATTCTTTATTTTGAAACCGGGTCTCACTAAGTTGCGGAGTGTCTCACTAGGTAGCTGAGGCTGGCCACGAACCCAGATCCTCCGGTCTCAGCCTCCCAAATGCTGGGATTATAGGCGTGCACCACCACACCCCGACTCTGAATATTTTCATTACTCCCCCACCCCATTTAAAATTTTCTCATACAGAGCTGGGCATGGTAGTACACTCCTGTAATCCCAGTACTTGAGGGTCTGAAACAGGAGGATCTCAGGTTCAAACCCAGCCTCAGAAATTTAGGGAGGCCCTTAACAACTTAGCAAGATCATATTTCCAAATAAGAAAGATAAAATAGGGATGGGGTTGCAGCTGCAAAGTAGAATGCCTCTGAGTTCAATCCCCAGCACCACAATAAAGTAAAATTTCCTTGTATGGAAAATGTCTTATCAATAAATGTTTAACAATGAAATGATTTTTTTAACGGAAATTATAAAGCTGTATAATACTACCAAATTTCCCAGAGAGTAATCACATGTAATATGTAATGAATGACCATGTGGAAATTTATTGAAAAAACATCACATATGAAAATTAAAATCTATTGTCTCCACTAAAAGGTAATTACAAGAATTCAGTGGCACACACCTATAATCCTGATAAATCCCAGAATTTGGGAGGCTGAGACAGGAGGATTGCAGGTTTAAAGCCAGTCTCAGCAACTTAGTGGCTTTCAGCAACCTAGCAAGACCTTGTTTCCAAAAAAGAAATAAAATTGGGCTGGGGGTGTAGCTTGCAGGTAGAATGCCTCTGGGTTCAATCCCCAGTACCGCAAAAAAAAAAAAAAAAAAGCAATTATAGCTTATACTGTATTTATATGTTATATAGAGGACTTTTTTGCAGTACTGGGCATGGAACCCAGGGGCATTCTACCTTTGAGCTACACCTCCAACCCCCAGCCCTATTTTTTTATTCTTTATTTTGAAACAGTGTCTCACTAAGTTTTGGAGGTACTCACTAAGTAACTGAGGCTGGAGGCAGATCCTCCTGTCTCAGCCTCCCAAGTACTGGGATTATAAGCCTGCACCACCACACCAGGTGTTTTTTTTCTTTTTAAATGATGTTCTAAACCGTGTGTGGTGGCTCACGCCTGTAATCCCAATACTTGGGAGGCTAAAACAAGAATTACAGGTTCAAGGACAATCTCAGCAAGTAGTTAGACTCCCATGAATCTATTAAGACCCTGGAGGTGTAGCTTGAAGGTAGAATGCCTCTGGTTGCAATCCCCAGTGCCACAAAAAATAAAATGACATTCTAGTTGTGCTTATTTTGTTACCCATTTTTTGCTTTATTGAAAACATTGGGAAGAGAAATACTTTGTCCAATAAAATATATTTTGTGGCTTCATAGTGTTATGTAGGATAGATGTACCATAATTTATAATATCTTTATTTTTAATAATAGCAATAATATGCCAGTGAATATCAGTGTACATATTTTGTAAAATATTGTGACTAAAACTAATAGTTAAAATTTCTAGACATCTACATTTAATTATTTTTTTGAAATAAATTCAAGAAATCCAAAGGGATTATACATTTAAGGGTTCAGATAATTGTCCATCACAGATCTTCATTTGCTGCACTTATGTTTTTTGTTTGTTTGTTTTGTGGTACTGGGGATTGGCATTGTACCTCGGAGCTATACCCCCAGCCCTAGTTTTTTTTATTCTTTATTTTGAAACAGGGTCTCACTAAGTTGCAGAGTGCCTTACTAGGTAGCTGAGACTGACCTCGAACCCGGATCCTCCGGTCTCAGCCTCCCAATTGCTGGGATTCCAAAGTGGGCCACCATGCCCGGCATGCTGCACTTATGTTTTTTATCCTTTTCATACTTTTTTTTCCCCCTAAGTTTTGAAACAGGTTTGAAACTGAGTTATTTTGAGCTTTGTCCTCGACCCTGCAATCCTCCTGTCTCAGCCTCCTGTGTATTGGGATTAGAAGCATGTGCCACTGACCCTGGCTATTTATTTTCTAACTTTCTAGTATCTTGGTTTATTCATTTAGAATTATCTTTTTTTTCCTCTTTATTTTCTGCCTTTTTTTAAATCTGAGAGACTAACAACAAGTTGTTTTTATGATATACTTAGTTGAATATAGCTACTTTGTAGTTCCCTGAAGCTTTCCATAAAGTTTCCCATCCTTACCTGTATTCTCTGTGTTTTTGTAGCCTCACGGGACTCTTAACATACCTCTCACTTCACTTTCTTTGCAATTATTTGGCTCTTCTCGAATTAGAGCATGTTCCCAGAAGGCAGCAACTGTTTTATTGCTGATATTTTCCTCTACTTAATACATGGTAGGAGCTCTGTAATTCTTGTGAATCTATGTATGCATTTGTATATAAAAATGTGAAACAATAAACTGACTCACATTTTTAACAATACTCTTTTGAAAATTAATGATGTTCAAAAAATGCTGTCCTAACTTTCATATATTTTAGTATTTCAAATACTTGATTGTAATTGTTAATAACATACAGATTTAGAGAACCCATTACAAATGTATTAGCAGCCAGGCATGGTGGCACATGCTTGTAATCCCAGTACTTGGGAGACTGAGACAGGAGGATTACAGGTTCACAGGCAGCCTCAGCAACTTAAGAGGCCCTCCTCAACTTAGACCCTGTTTCAAAATAAAGAATAAAATAGGACTGAGGGTATGGCTCAGAGGTAGACTGCCCCTGGGTTCCATACCCAACACCACACAAAAAAATATATATATATATATTAGCAACATGGACTTTTTGTCTATCACAAGTCTTCTTGTTTCACAATTCTTTTTTAAGGATTTTATATCTTAAAGGTAATCATAGATGAATATTAACTGATAGTTACTATTTCAGTAGTCATAAATAAAAGAAAGTATGATAGAATTGCGTGTTTGTAACCTACTTTGGTTACCCTAATGAGATTAATGTTTCCTACAAAATCAAAATTGTCCTCTGGGCATGGTGTCACAAGCCTATAATCCTAGTACTTGGGAGGCTGAGACAAGAGGGTTGCAGATTTGAGTACAGCTTCAGCAACTTACAAGATTCTCAGCAGCTTATCAAGACCCTGTTTCAAAACAAAAAATAAAAAGTGCCAGGAATATAGAATGCTTGGGTTCAATTCCCAGTACCACCACCACCAAAAAAAGTCAAATTTTAAATAGTGTTTCTGTAATATAAAACTATTTTGAAAGGATATTTTGCTTGTTCATGAATTCACATGTGTGTAATTAGTTTCCCTATGAGATATGTTTTACTGGAATCTCAAAATCAGGACATCCTTAATGGATTTGTTTACCCATTCATGTGGTTTCCAGTTCTGTGTGTGTTACTGAAGATTGAACCCAGGGATAGCCTACCACTGAGCTACATCCCCAGCCTTTCTTATTTTTTTATTTTGAGATTCTATGATCCTCCTGTTTCCCAAGTATTCCGATTATAGGTATATGCCAGTACACTTAACAGTGGTTCCCATTTCTGAACTTTTTTGTATTTGGGTGTTTTTGTTGTTTATTTCTTTTAGTACTGGGAATTGAACCCAGGGCTTTGTACTTGCTAGGCAGGTGCTCTACCACTGAGCTACATCACTAGCCTTTGTTTTTGTTGTTTTGTTACCATAGTGGAAATTAAACCCAAGAATTTTCTGCCACTGAGCTATATCCTCAGCCCTTTGTATATTTTATTTTGAGAAAGGGTCTCACCATGTTGCCTGGGCTGTCTGTGAACTTAAGATCTTCCTGCCTCAGTCTCCCGAGATGCTTGGATTACAGGTGTGCACCACCCCACCTGGCTTGTTTTTATGAGAGAGAGCCTTGCTATGCTCCATAGGCTAGCCTCATACTCCTGGGCTCAAGTGATCCTCCTGCTGCAACCCCCTTAGTATCTGGGACTAAATTCAGCTTCCATTGATGAATTTTTATTTTATTTTATTTATTTATTTTTATTTATTTTTGGCACTGAGGATTAAACCCAGAGGCATTCTATCTCTGACCTACACCCTCCCACCCTTTTTATTTTTATTTGGAAACAAGGTCTCACTAGGTTGATGAGAGTCTCACTACTTGCTGAGACTGTCCTCAAATCTGTGATCCTCTTGTCTCAGCCTCCCAAGTACTGGGATTTCAGGTGTGTGCTACCACACTCTACTTCACTGAATTTTTAAGTAGTACCTAATATCTTTATCACAGAGCATTATGGGCTTTTTTCTTCTCTTTTCCTCTTTGAAAAACTTGATATAAGGAAATTTTACCAGTGAAAGTATTTAGGAGCAAAATTTTTTAGTTTTTACAATAGTATATATTCTGAATGTTTAAGCCATAATATACTCAAAATTAAAATAAGACTTTGTCTTTCAGAATCAGACTGATTTTGTGGAAAAAATGAAGCAAGGCATTCCAGTTTTAAAAGACATGGATCTGCAATTTTGTGGTGAAAATTCTGGTGTGTAATTTTACTTTATCTTTAAGTGATCAGGATTGACCCTGTTACTTGTTTTGAAAAATTAAATTTATTCAGCTACATTGTTACTTCTGGAAACATCATGTATTGAGAAGTAGTAGAACTGATTGCTATGCTGAATGTGGCTGCTTTCTTAAAGATTTGTTTTTTGGAAAGTTACATAATTTACTTATAAACACAGCACACTTTATAATCCCTAAATGATCTTTTGCCTTATTAGATTTCACTGCTGCTTTTATGGTCACTTGGAGTCTTAGATAATGGTTTTCTTTCACATATAATTCAGATTCATGTAGATCTGGGTTACTTAATGGCTTTCCTTCAATGATCTATGCTCAAGGAACTTACTGTCAATAAAAGAGAAAACATAACTAAACATGTGGAACCAGTGTGGTGGCACATGCCTGTAATCCCAGTATTTAGGAGGCTATGACAGGAGGATCTCAGGTTCTAGGCCAGCCTCAGCAACTTAGGCCATTTAAAAATAAAAAATAAAAAGGACTGGGGGTGTAGCTTAGAGGTAGAATCCTGAGACAGGAGAATCCCAGATTCCAAGCCAGCCTCAGCAACTTAGTGAGGCCCTGTTTCAAAAAGAAGGGCTTAGGGTATAGCTTAGAGGTTCAATCCCTAGTAATCCCCCTTCATCCCCCTCTAAAAAAAAAAAACCCTGGAAAGTTAATCTAAATTGGTATTTCAAAAGGTTTAAGCAAGTTAGATACCTTTGTTTCAAGGCTTAAATAGTAGATTCTGATAATAATAAAGTTCCATATACAGTCAGATCTAGAGAATTTTTTTAAAAATTTTTATATTTTTATTGTTGCACTGGAATTATATTCATAGTGAGGTTCAAAGTGGTGCAGACATACATGTACACAGCACTTGATGTGTTTCCTTCTATATCCCACCCTGCTCCACGCTCCCTCCCATATATGTTAGTGAGATTGGTAGTAAGTGATAACTTCATATACGTACATAATATTTGTTTTTTTTTGTTTTGTTTTTTTTTGTTTTGTTTTTTTGGCGGTACTGGGGATTGAACTCAGGGGCATTCTACCTCCGAGCTATACCCCCAGCCCCATTTTTTATTCTTTATTTTGAAACAGAGTCTCACTAAGTTGCGGAGTGCCTCACTAGGTAGCTGAGGCTGGCCGCGAACCCGGATCCTCCGGTCTCAGCCTCCCGAATGCTGGGATTACAAGCGTGTGCCACCACGCCCGGCTTACGTACATAATATTTGAATTGTTTCCTTCACCATTTCTTCTTAAATTTTGGGGAGGAGATTGAACCCAGGGGTATTCTACCTCTGAGCAGCCACTTGCAGCCCAATTTTATTTTTTATTTCAAAAGAGGATCTTGCTAACTTGATGAGGGCTTTGCTAAGTTGCTGAGGCTGGCCTCAAACCTTTGATCCTCCTATCTCAGCCTTAGCCTCTCAAGTACTGGGATTATAGGGATGTACCACCAAGCCTGACTCTCCTTACTGTTTTTAAGCAACATTGCTTTAAGAAAGGAGAGTAGCTGAGTAGCCGGGGCGTGGTGGCCCACGCTTGTAATCCCAGCATTCGGTAGGCTGAGACTGGAGGATCCGGGTTCGCAGCCAGCCTCAGCTACCTAGTGAGGCACTCCACAACTTAGTGAGACTCGGTTTCAAAATAAAGAATAAAAAATAGGGCTGGGGGTGTATCTTAGAGGTAGAATGGCCCTGAGTTCAATCCCCAGTACCACAAAGAAAAAAAAAAAAGAAAGGAGAGTAGAGGGGCTGGGGATATATAGCTCAGGGGTAGAGCATGTAGTTAGCATACACAGGGTTCTAGATCAGATCCCCAGCATCACTAAAAAGCAACGGTAGAACAGAAGGAATTTTATTTAGTGATCATTGAAGGCTTCTGAAAGGTAATGAGATGTAATTTGTAAAGTAAGAAAAGAATGCATTGTAATTGGATGGAATGTCATTATATAAGGAAAGCTGTATTTCAGACAGTAAACCAGTTAGGAAAGGATGAAGTGGCTGAAGATTAGGTTAGGAAAATTGTGTGGGGCCAAACTTATTAATCATTCTAGAATTGGCTGTGTATCAGAATTCTATGGGGTACTTAACCTCTACACAAGTTTTTAGAGGGCTTTCAAAACTGAGGTGAAATTAAACATTTTATAAATTATAATGGAGCAAAACCAAGAAAAAGTTACTTTTTATCCTATGTTAACAGATTTTTAAATTTTTCTTCTTTTTTTGTAAGCAATTTTTTAATCCTTTAGTAACTTTTGTTTTTTATTCTTTTAGCATTGTTACAAGCATTCAGTATGACTGAACAATTTCTATAACAACTTTAAAATCTGAAAATAATCCATCAAGCTATTTTATTTTTACTTTTTTTTGGTGCTGGGGATTGAACCTATGGGCATTCTACCTCCAAGCTACATACCCAGCACTATTTTTTATTTGGAAATAGGGTCTTGCTAAATTGCTGTGACTGGCTTGAATTTGGAATCCTCCTGTCTCTGTTCTATTTTATTTGTAACTTTATTTTTCTATTGGTATGTGTGTGTGAGAGAGACGGATCTACCTCAGAGCTACATCCTCAGTTCTATTTTTTATTCTTTATTTTGAAACAGTCTCACTAAGTTGTGGAGGCCTCACTAATAGCTGAGGCTGGCCATGAACCCGAATCCTCCTGTCTCAGCCTCCCAGGTACTGGGATTACAAGCACGCACCACCATGCCCCGCTCCCAGTCTTTTTTATTTTTTGTTTTGAAATAGGATCTTGCTAAATTGCTGAGGCTAGTCTCCAACATACAGTCCTCCTGTCTTAGCCTTTAAAGTACTAGGATTACAGATGGGTGCCACCACACCTGGCTCATTTTTGCTAATTCAGTGGATGCAAACTATGTTGCTCTTTGGTTTTTTTGGAGGGTTTTGTTTTTTTTTTTTTTTGGTAAGATTTCTATTAACTAGTGAGGTGGAACCATTTTCTATAATTACACTTACTGATTCTTGTATAAGATGTCTATATTTAAACCTAATTGTATATTAGACTCGGTATTTTGTTTCTTCCTGTTTAGTATATAATACTTACTAGTAATTTGCTGCACGTATTTTTCCATATAGATTTCTTTTTTAATTTTAGTTAATTCTGAAGGAGTGTGTGTATGTGTGCGCATGTGTGTGTTACTGGGGATTGAACCTAGGGACATTCTACCTCCAAACTACCCCCCCCAGCCCTGTTTTTTATTTTCATTTTGAAACTGTCTTGATAGTCTGATAAAGAGTCTTACTCATTGCAGAGGCTGTCCTGGAACCTGTGATCATCTTGTCTTTACCACCATGCCCAGTGTCTGAAGGTTTTTGACTCAGTTGTTATAATGTACTTAAAATGTATTGTTGAAAAGTTACTTGAAAACAGTGTTTCCAATATGACTGAAGCAATGAAGGAATTAAAAAGCAATTGCATATAGGAAGACCAGATACTGTTGAAATAAGGTTAGAATAAAGTAAAACTAGAGTGAGACCTGAAGGGAGAAAGGAAAAGATATGCAAGAGCTTACTTACTAGGCTAGAGGTGGGAGAAAGATGGCAGCATTTGACCTCTATTTGATTTATAGGGAAACAAGGAAAAACACACTTCCAAGATATAAGGAAGAGGGCGCAACAATAACTAACGTTAACTGGCTTGGAAAATCAGGAAAGACCACCAGTGGGTGAAGAAGATAAAATCTATTTTTAAATATGCAGATGAACGCCGGGCGTGGTGGCGCACACTTGTAATCCCAGCATTAGGGAGGCTGAGACTGGAGGATCCGGGTTCGCAGCCAGCCTCAGCTACCTAGTGAGGCACTCCACAACTTAGTGAGACTCGGTTTCAAAATAAAGAATAAAAAATAGGGCTTGGGGGTATAGCTCAGAGGTAGAACGCCCCTGAGTTCAATCCCCAGGACTGCAAAAATAAATAAATAAATAAGTAAATATGCAGATGAGCGTGAAGTATCCAGTAAGCACTTAGTCTTTTGTTGAATTACTTACAGGGTCACTCATTAGGAAAAAGAATTATTCTGGGTCTTATGTTACTTCTGTTGTTTTTTTGTTTTGTTTTGTTTTGTTTTGCAGTATTGGGGATTGAACTCAGGAGCATTCTACCTCCGAGCTATACCCCAAGCCCTATTTTTTATTCTTTATTTTGAAACAGGGTCTCACTAAGTTGCAGAGTGCCTCACTAGGTAGCTGAGGCTTGCTGCGAACCCGGATCCTCCGGTCTCAGCTTCCCAAATGCTGGGATTACAAGTATGCGCCACCACGCCCGGCTTAGACTTAGGTTTATAAGGGCTTTCTTATTTCTGATTGTTAATGTTCATTTTGAATTGAAAAGTTAAAGTGGATTAATAAAATAATTATGGGCAAATGAGTTGATTCTTATCCTAAGGTGGAGGTCAGGTTTTTTTGTTGTTGTTTTTTTTGTTGTTTTTTTTTTTTTACGGTACTGGGAATTGAACTCAGGGGAATTCTACCTCCGAGCTATACCCCCAGCCCTGTTTTTTATTCTTTATTTTGAAACTGAGTCTCACTAAGTTGCAGAGTGCCTCACTAGATAGCTGAGGCTGGCCTCGAACCTGGATCCTCCGGCCTCAGTCTCCCGAATGCTGAGATTACAAGCGTGCGCCACCACGCCCGGCTCGAGGTCAGTTTTTTACTATTGAAACAATATAGTTTTTTTGATGGCACTACGAGTTGAATCCAGAGGCATTCTACCTTTGAGCTACACCCCAGCCCGATTTTATTTCTTATTGGGAAATGGTCTCGCTAGGTTGAAGAGAGTCTCACTGCTTGCTGAGGCTGTTCTCAAACCTGCAATCCTACTCAGCCTCCCAAGTACTGGGATTACAGGCATGCACCACCACGCCTGGCTGAAACAATACAGTTTTATGAGGACATTTTATGAAATATATGTATGTATTGAAAGTATTCAAACATATGAGGTCAAATCTGTTTTCCCTTCCCCTCTTCTAGAGTGGATTAATTTTTGTGTGTATTTCTTGTAGGATATAGAGAAGTGACAGATACATGCTTAATAGAACAAAAATGTTTAGCCAAGATTCTTTAAATATCTGAAATCCAAGTAAAGATGTTAATTGTCTTAATTTAGAAGTCACTTTTATTTTCCACATATAAATGTTGAGCATCAAATAGAAAGTACCTAAATAGAGCCGGGTGTGTTGGTGTACGCTTGTAATCCCAGTGCTTGGGAGGCTGAGACAGGAGGATCTGGGTTTTCAGCCAGCCTCAGCTACTTAGTGAGGCCCTCCGCAACTTAGTAAGACCCTGTTTCAAAATACAGAATAAAAATAAGGCCGGGGGTGTAACTCAGAAGTAGAATGCCCCTGGGTTTTATCCCCAGCACCACAAAAAAAAAAAGAAAGAAAGAAAGAAAGTACCTAAATAATTAGAAATATCAAACATGTTATAGGATAACTTTCAAGTATTCCTTAGGAGGAAGAATTTGAGTTTACCAGTTAACCTCTGGTTCTCCCACAACTAACAACACACGTGTACTTGTATACACACATACACACAACACACACATACACACAGGCATTCCCTCTTTTGACCTTGTTTCCTAAGGCTTTGAAAAAATAAGATTTTGGGGGCAGGGGGGCACTGGCACTGGAAGTTGAACCCAGAAGCATTCTACCTCCGAGTTACCTCCCAAGCCCTATCTTTTTTAATTTAAAACCAGGTCTAGCTAAGTTGCTGAGGCTGTTCTCGAACCTGCAATCCTCCTGTCTTAGCTTCCCAAGTACTGGAATTATAGGTGTGTACACACCTGGCTGAAATACAGGTTATTGGTTTTTTTTCCCCCGGTGGGAAAATTCTATTTTTGTTTCAGGAAAAAGCCAGTCTTCTAAATAATTAGTTACTAATCACAATATTAGGTATTCTGTTTTCTTTTGGATTCCACTTTATAGTCTGTTCATGTAAAACCTTTTTGGGGACTCTTTCTTTTGGGATACTTTGTGAGCTTATGAAATTTGAACTACTCTGTTAAATGTCAAGACCATCTTTGATCTCATTTCCATAATTCGGTATTTAAAAGTTTTCCCATTATAATGCTAGCTTGAAGTTCTAAAGCTGTAAATTTATTTACAACTCAAAAAGCAATATATTCATAAACATTTTTGCATTTTAAAATTCTGGGTTTTTGATATGTGATTTTATCTGTTTTTATTTGCTTTTATTCTTTGTCTTTAACACTTTTTTTAGGGCTGGGGATGGAACCTAGGGAAATTCTACTTCTGAGGTATACCCCCAGCCCTATTTTTTATTCTTTATTTTGAGACAGGATCACACTAAGTTGTAGAGGGCCTCACTAATTAGCTGAGACTAACTGTGAACCTGCAATCCTTCTGTGTCAGCCTCCCAAGTACTGGGATTACAAGTGTGTGCCACTAAGCCCAGCTTCCTGACACCTTTTATTTTTCAACAATTCTTAAGTCATGTGAGTTAACACACTTGGTAGGATTTAGGTTTTTCTTATGCTCCTATAAGAATAATAGCTTTAGAAATCATTCGAGCATAGTAAAGAAGATATATTTTGCTTTAGATTGTATAAGTGTGACCAGGATTTTTGTGGTTGATGGCATATTTCTTACTCTTTCTACCCCATCAGTAAAATGGGGATAATAGAAATCACCTAACAAATTTGCAATTGGTGTTACATGAGTTAAAATATCTGTAGAGTACTAGAAGGATGCCAAATATTTAGAATGTTCAGGTGTCATTGTTAAGTGTGTACAGTGTTATTATAAAAGTGTCATTCCAGAGTTTTAAATTATTAGATTATCATATTTGTGTACATAAATAAAGCATCTAGACTCTTCTCTTCCTTTTGAAGGTCATAATGACCTTTTTCCAATCTTATTTCCTACTTCTTTTCAAATATTATATGCAACAATCATTCTCAACTCTTTTTTTCCCCTTTACAAGCCTATTTTCCCAGTTGTTTGTATTTATAATGTTTCAACCATATAGAATGTTGCCCTCTCTCTACATATTCAAAATACTATTAAAGCTTTCTCTATAGCTCTATTGGTGTAGCTACAGGGAATCCCTATTTCCTCTCATATGATTCCTACCACTTTCTGTACTGTATTTTGGCTTTTCATTTACTTACGTCCTTTTCTTTGTTTTGAAATTCTTATATGAAGAGAACTGTATTTTGCTTACTTTTGTGAGTTTAGAACTTTTCTTTGGCACTTTAATAGGTGCTCATTTATGGAATGAAAGTTTATAAAAGGTACAGCAAGCTAAAAGATGGCATTTAATGAACAAATGCATGTCAGTAGAAATCTGCTTTGTTAATGTTTATACGTTCAAGAACACTGTCAGTGCCTCAGAATGAGAACATGAGGATTTAGGAATTGGGTCAGCTTCAAGAACACAGAGGGGGTAGAACACTGAGGGGGCTATCTACAGGTTAGGAATTTTGTTAGAATGTTTTCTTGTTTCTTTTTTAAATATTGTATGTCAGCAGGGCATGGTGGCACACTCTGTAATTCTAGTATTTGGGAGGCTGAGACAGTTGGAGTGCAGATTCACCGTCACCCTCAGAAATTTAATGAGACTCTGTTCACGGTCATCCTCAGAAATTTAGTGAGACTCTGTTTCAAAATAAAAAATAAAGAGGGTCAGGGTGTGGCTTGAAAATAAAATGTCCCTGGATTATCCTCTAGATGTCTTGTTTTTCTGATGATGCCTGTTTTTTACAGATTTTTCTTGTTACCAGTAGTACAAATTTCAGATAAGTTTGGCCAGGACTAAGTTGCCAGTAACAACATAGAGACTGCCTAGCTCAGTAAGTTATTGAATTCAAATTTTTACCCTCCAGGTATATTTTTGAAATCAGTAGAGCCAGGCATGGTGGCACACACTTGTAATCCCAGTACTTAGGAGGCTGAGACAGAAAGATCGCAGGTTTCAGTTCTGCCTCAGCAACTTAGGCCCTCCACAACTTAGTGAGACCCTGTTTCAAAATACAAAATAAAATAGGGCTGAGGGATGCCCCAAGGTTCCATCCCCAGCACCACCAAAAAAAAAAAAAAAAAAAATCATAAACTAGGCCAGAGAATAGGAATTAAATGAGATATTTCATGAAGATTTGATTTTATTCTTTATTGGTTGCTGAGATGTTGATAAGAGCTTGGATGTTAAGAAATAGGCAGCATCAGAGTGATAGGAATTGGGGAGATAAGTTATAATAATCAGGTTCATAGAGCAGGAAACAAGAGTGTATTCTTTTGTGTGTGTGTGTGTGTGTGTGTGTGTGTGTGTGTGTGTGTGTGTGTGTGTGTGGTTCTGGGGATTGAATCTAGGGGCATTTACCTCCATGCTTCAACCCCAGCCCTATTTTTTATTCTTTATTTTGAAACAGGGTCTCACTAAGTAGCTGAGGCTGGCTGAGAACCTGCAATCCTCCTATCTCAGCCTCCCAAGTACTGGGATTACAAGCATGTGCCACCACACCTGGCTCAGCAAGTTTGTATTCTTATCTCAAAAGTTATCAGCTTTATAACTCAGCAAGAGTTTGGTTTAAATAAGTATCATACTTTAGAAAGACTGGATTTGAAAGCCAGATGTTATATGTTCTAATCATAAGCCCATTGGCTGGGACTTGTGGGATATCTCATTACATGAGAATTTATGCTATAGAGAATGAGTTTCATGGAGCTAGGTATTTATAGGCCTTCATATTTTAAGGTACAATGTCATACCACATTTTTCCACATATTAATTCCTAAACATATTTCTCATTTTCAAATCAGAAATAACAGAGATTGACTAGATATTTTTAATGCTTGTTTTCAGTACTGAGATTAAACCTCTAGGAATTCTACCCCTGAACCTAACCCTGTTCTTTTTTTTTTTTTGAAACAGTGTCTCACAAAATTACCAAGTACCTTCAATCCTCCTGTCTCAGCCTCCCAAGTACTGGGATTACAGAAGTGTGTGCCACCACCCATTTATTTTGTATTTTGAAACGGTCTCACTAAGTTGCTGAGACTGGTTTTGAACTCAAGTACTAGGATTACAGGTGTGCACCTTTGTACCCAGCTCTCACAAAGTTTTTGTTTGTTTATGGTACTGGGGATTGAACCCAAAGGTAATCTACCTCTCAGATACACCCCAGCCCTGATTTATTTTTTATTTTGAAACAAGGTCTCATTAAGTTGCAGAGGGCCTCACTAAATTGCTGAGGCTGGCCACAAACCTGCAGTCCTCCTGTCAGCCTTGCAGTGACTGGATCTGACAAGTTTTAATTTCCCTCCTATCTTACTATTATTTATTTATTCAATTAGTGGTGCTGGGAATGGAATCCAGGGGCATTCTCTCTCTGGTCTACTCTACCCTGCCCTTTTTTATTTTTTATTTTTATTTTTGTGGTGCTGGGGATTGAACTCAGGGGCATTCTTCCTCCGAGCTACACCCCCAGTCCTATTTTTTATTCTTTATTTTGAAATAGGGTCTCACTAAGTTGTGGAGGGCCTCACTAAGTAGCTGAGGCTGGCCGCGAACCCGGATCCTCCAGTCTCAGGCTCCTAAGTACTGGGATTACAAGAGTGCGCCACCATGCCCGTCTTATTTTTTATTTTGAAACAAGGTTTCACTATTTTGCACAGGTCCTGTCTAAGTTGCTGAGGCTCCTCTTGAACCTTTGATCCTCCTGACTGAGCTCCCAAGTACTGGGATTACAAGTGTGCACCCCCAGGCATAGCTGTATTTTTATTTATCAAGAATTGTTTTGAGTTTGTGTGTGGTTTTGGGGATTGAGTGAGAGGCACTTTAACTCTGAGCTACCAACCCACCACCTTTTTTTTTTTTTTAAACAATCTAAGTTGCTGAGGCTGGCTTAGAACCTGGGATCCTTCTGTCTCAGCCTACAATTACAGGCAAGTACCAGCATATCCAGTAAGAGTTCCCTTTTTTTTTTAAATTTAATTTCCCTTTTTTTGTGGTGCTGGGAATCTACCTAAGGCTTTGCACATGCCAGGCAAGCACTCTATCCCTGAGCTGCATCCTCAGTCCTTGTTTATCAAGAGTTCTGATTGTCATTGGCTAGTAAAATAAATAATTCAAATAATAGCCAAGCAAGATTACTGTTGAATTTTATTATAGTGAAGTTTCTGTTTCCTTTACAGTTCAGCATATTGCAATATCCAATATTTTCTACTGTAGGTTTTTTTTTGTTTTTTTTTTTTTTTTGAGATAGGGTCTAGCTAAGTTGCCCCAGATTAACTTCAAACTTGTGATCCTCTTGCGTCAGTCTCCCTAGTAGAGTTACAGGCCTATGTCACCATGCCCACCTTCAGAAATAATCAATTTCTAATCAAGGAAAAACAAAAACTCTTGTGTGATTTACAAAATTGGCTTTCTGACTTCCCATGGATCTCAACCTGCCTTTTTGGGGAAGGGAAGATGGACTAGAGGTGGAAAGGAAAAGGATTTATATATGAAGAAGCATAACAAAAAGTCATCTTCCAGCTGGGTATGGTGGCACACTCCTATATTCCCAGTCGAGGGAGGCTGAGACAGGAGGATCACAGGTTTGAGGCCAGTCTCAACAACTTAGGGACACCCTGTTTCAAAATTTTTTTAAAAAAAAGTTTTTTAAAAAGGGCTGGGGGTATAGCTTGGAGGTAGAATGCCCCTAGGTTCAATCCTCAGTACCAAAAAAAAAAAAAAAAAAATCTACCTGTTTTTTATTCCTCTTTGTATGTGATATTGCCTTTAAGACTGTGGCGCACTAAGGAAACTTTTCCTCCCAAGTTTGAAGTTCTGCATTTTATTACATAGTCAAGAAGAACTAGTCTGTTCCCAGTAAATACTGAAGCCACAAAACTTCCTTCTCTACTGCTATTATACTTCCTGTTTTGTCAGATTTCCATTTAGGGAAAAGAATAGATTTTAGAATAGGCTAGCTTTAGTTTCATGTTTAAAGTGTCTCTTGAATTTTGCTTTGGAAGCTGTCCAAATATCTAGAGGGGGAGGAAAACGGCACGTCATGTTTCCACATAAAGTCATTTGTCAGAAAGCTTCATTTGGCTTTATATGATAGAGGATTGCCAGGAAGGAAGAAAAACTGCTTGCTGTCAGAAATTTTTAGTGTCTGACTTGCCACCATTGTGGTTTGCCTTTAGGTTTTCTGTGTCAAATCAAACATTTTGCATTTGTGAATGGATTATTATATCACCTGTGAAGAAAATGTCTATAGTGCACGCGTGTGTGTGTGTATGTGTGTTTTACTGAACCCAGTGTGTTTTACTGAACCCAGGGGCATTTTGCCTCTGAGCTACACCCCCACCCTGTTTTTTGTTTTTTGGGTTTTTTTTGTTTTGTTTTGTTTTTTATTTTGAAGTATCTACATTGCTCAGAGTCTTACTATAAACTGCTGAGGTTGACCTTGAACCTATGATCCTCCTGTCTCAGCCTCCCAAGTACTGGGATTACAGACATGCGACACGACACGGAGCCTGGCTATATTTATTTCTGGTAGACTGTTTTCTAGTAATATAAGAGAACCATGTTCAGCCATGTTTGTTCCACTTATAGTTAGGACAGATCAAAGGTCCTATATTAATTAGAATAAAAATGGATGGACTACATTGCGAATGTGGGATATTCTTGGGAAGAAAGTTGAAGTAAAAGCTTTATTTATTTATTTATTTATTTATTTATTTTGCTGTATTGTGAATTGAACTCAGGGGCATTCTACCTCCAAGCTATACCCCAGTCCTATTTTTTATTCTTTATTTTGAAACAGGGCCTCACTAAGTAGCTGAGGCTGGCCAGGAACCTGGATCCTCCAGTCTCAGCCTCCCAAGTACTGGGATTACAAGCATGTACCACCACGCCATGCTGAAATAAAATTATTTTAAGAATCTTTTAACTGGGGGTTCATGACCAGCCCTCTGCAGCTTAGTAAGACCCTATTTCAAAAGTAAAAGAATAAAATAGGGCTGGAGGTGTAGCTCAGAGGTAGGATGCTCCTGAGTTCCAGCCCCAATACCTCCCCCCCCAAAAATTACTTTACATGAGTAAAAGTGTTACTTGTCTGTCATCTTACTACTTGGGAGGCTGAGGCAGGAGAATCAAAAGTTTGGGGTCATTCTGGGCAATGAAGGGAGAACTCGTTTCAAAATAAAAATTGAAACGGCTGGAGGTGTAGCTCAGTGGCAGAGGTATTGCCTTACACACATATGAGGCCCTTGGTTCAGTCCCCAGTACATTAAAAAAAGAAAGAGCCACCAGGCGTCTTGGGAGGCTGAGACAGGATTGCAGGTTCTCAGGTAGCCTCAGCTACTTAGTGAAGCCCCCTGCAACTTAGTGAGACCCTGTTTCAAAATAAAGAAGAAAATAGGGCTGAAGGTGTAGCTCAGAGGTAGGATGCCCCTGAGTTCAATCTCCAGTATCGCAAAAAAAAAAAAAAAAAATTTTTTTTTTTTTTTTTTATCAAACTGACCTACAATGCTTTAAGTCCAAGGTATTTTTCTCCTTGACCTGTCAGTAAAATAAGAGCTACATTTTAATCCCAGACCAGTAATGAACAATTATATAATTTCTTCCTTATTGAGGCCCTGGCTCTTTGTCTACCTTTATACTAACACCTTTGTGTTTCTCTGTTTTGGATAACTGAATTTGAATTGCAGAGTACTGTTTTATGCTTGTGGAAATCAAGCACTCCAGCACCGGGCCCAAGGCTTGGAATACAATTGCAATAAATACTGGTTTCCAGCCGGGAGTGGTGGCGCATGCTTGTAATCCCAGCATTTAGGAGGCTGAGACCCGAGGATCCGGGTTCGCGGCCAGCCTCAGCTACCTAGTGAGGCACTCCGCAACTTAGTGAGACTCGGTTTCAAAATAAAGAATAAAAAATAGGGCTGGGGGTATAGCTCGGAGGTAGAATGCCCCTGAGTTCAATCCCCAGTACTGCAAAGAAAAAAAAAAGAAGAAGAAAAAAATTGCCAAGAATTATTGTTTGCTGCTGGGCATGGTGATCCACAATATTATTCCAATACTTGGGAGGCTAAGAAAGGAGGATAGCAGGGTGGAGGCCAGCCTCATATATTTAGCAAGATCTTCAGCAACTTAGACCCTGTTTCAAAATTAAAAGGGCTAGGAAGGAGCTGGGGGATAGAATGCCCCTGGGGCCGGGCGTGGTGGCGCACGCTTGTAATCCCAGCATTCAGGAGGCTGAGACCGGAGGATCCGGGTTCGCTGCCAGCCTCAGCTACCTAGTGAGGCACTCCGCAACTTAGTGAGACCCGGTTTCAAAATAAAGAATAAAAAAAAATAGGGCTGGGGGTGTAGCTCGGAGGTAGAATGCCCCTGAGTTCAATCCCCAGTACCAAAAAAAAAAAAAAAAAAAAAAAATGCCCCTGGGTTCAATCCCAGTACCAAAAAAAAAAAAATTATTTGCTAAAAATTTACAAAGTGTTACCAAAGGAAAATTGATATTTCATGCATTGGGAAATTTTTCAAAGAAAAAGGAATTAGCCCCTGAATAATACCTTTCAGTTGCTACTGATGGTGCTCCAGTGATGGTAGGAAATGCCTGGGAGTTTCTTGCATATTTTTAAAAAGCAATTCCTAATGTATTCACTGTTCACTATGTGATTTATCACCAATATTTAGTTGCCAAAAATCTGAATGAATGCCTACATAGATAGGTCATTACATTATATTGTTAAAGCGGCAACATAATTTAGAAGCATTTCATTGAATGACAGTTTGTTTGGATCACTTTTTATTGAAAATGACTTCTTGCTGCTGCTTACAGAAGTTCATTGGCTTTCAAAAGGTAACCTGTTTGGATCAGTTTTACAACCTCTTTGACTCACTACTAGAGTTCCTAGAAAACAAAGATGATTCTTCACAAGCCAACTTAAATAATTACATCAATGACATAATGTACTTGACAAACTTGTTTAATAAATTCAGTGAAACAAATCAACAGCTCCAAGGTGGTGAGATAAATCTAATCAAAACAAAAACTATTATTTCCATCTTTGTGGCAGAACTGTTTCTGTACAAACAGAATTTAAGATGAGGGGAATTCAGCCAGTTTCCAGATTTATCAACATTAGAAACACATGAAGATTTGCTTACCTGTTGTCAGCACCTGAAGATTCTCTTTTCTGACTTCAGTGAAGGATTTGAAGATAGACTTAAAACAAAGATACCTGATTGGGCTTTTAGGCCCTTTCTCAAGTACAAACACAGAAGAATCTTCAAAATGGCAAGAAAAACCAGTAGGAGTACAACAAATGAGGAATTAAATTTAAATTCAAAGAGTTATGACAGTTCTATCTGCAAAAGCAGATACTTAAGCCGGGCGTGGTGGCACACGCTTGTAATCCCAGCATTCGGGAGGCTGAGACTGGAGGATCCGGGTTCGCGACCAGCCTCAGCTACCTAGTGAGGCACTCCACAACTTAGTGAGACTCGGTTTCAAAAATAAAGAATAAAAAATAGGGCTGGGGGTATAGCTCGGAGGTAGAATGCCCCTGAGTTCAATCCCCAGTACCGCAAAAAAAAAAAAAAGCAGATACTTAAATTTATCCTGGATCATAGGATCATGATTTATGTTTTTGTGGTACTGGGATTGAACCCAGGTGCATAAGCAATAGTACAAAACTTTTTTGGAGGGGAGGTACTGGGAATTGGATCCATAATATTATTTGTAATTTTTATTGTAATCTTCATTATCTTAATTTTCTTAATGAAATGTGAATATTTTGTTTAATTTTAATAAGTACTAGGATTATAGGCCATCTTTTTATCAACATTTTAATATGTGGGTTTGTGGGGTAGGGAGTTCTGGGGATTAAATCCACAGGTACACCTCTGAGCTACACCTTCAGCCCTATTTATTTTGAAACAGGGTCTCTCTCAGTTACCACTACATTGGCCTCAAACCTACAGTCCTCCCATCTTAAAATAACTGGAATTATAAACATGTTTCACCATACCTGGCAGGTACTTTATATGATGAAAAAAAGTTAACTTACAATCTTTTTTTTTTGCGGTACTGGGGATTGAACTCAGGGGCATTCTACCTCTGAGCTATACCCCCAGCCCTATTTTTTATTCTTTATTTTGAAACCGAGTCTCACTAAGTTGCGGAGTGCCTCACTAGGTAGCTGAGGCTGGCCGCGAACCCGGATCCTCCGGTCTCAGCCTCCCGAATGCTGGGATTACAAGCGTGCGCCAC